>SCDY01001846.1:0-21707 GCA_004143825.1 Drosophila micromelanica | reverse complement strand
GCAACATCGATTCAGTCTGAGTCGAGCAACGAAATAAAGCAGAAGTGAGAGTCGATACGGTGCGTTTTACTCAGTTCTTGGAAACGGTCATCTGCTACAATATATTTTCTATGCTGTTTTGTAGATCATAAATTTGTTTATAAATCTGCATCAAAACCTTTTTTTGTAGACAAGTTTGACAAAGTTACGCCTGTTTCGTGAAAATGCATAAGGGGTACGGTGACTTCAGTGGCACACTGTAGATACCCAGTTGGTTGTTATAACATTCGTTAGTATAAAGCCTATCAGTGTTTAGTATTTTTCAAGCAGCGGTTTCCCGCATAGACTTCAGATTAGAACTTAATTTTAAGGCATTTGCAATTATGCAGCCCGTTTGAGTTATTTCTCTCTGTGTAGCGTTGTTGGTCTTTGGTCAACTGTATCATTTCCTTGACCAGTCGCCGTTGCTGAAGGAGTTATCGTCGCACTAAATTTGGTACCTCTAGCTATTATAGTCTCTGAGATATTGTAAGAAATAGAAAGGTTGGTATCAATTTGCATCGATATTAATAATCGGAACGAATAATCGGACGTAGCTCTTCGCCGGAAGGGTAGGGAGGCGGCGTGTCTTGGAGACAGGCGGACATTGCACAAACCCAATATGAAAGTTTCACTTGGCGAACAAAAAATTCCAAGAAGAACATCGAAAAAATTCTGATTGTTTGTATGTGAGCAAAAGAATACAATGTAATTGCACCAATATGAAGTTTAGTATTTCATGTTGTTTCAGTTGTTATAAAGCTGCGCAATTTTGCTGAAAGTAAACGCCGGCCGGCCGTTAGCGCATTATGTTTTAACACTTTAACACTCCTAACGGATGCACCACTATATTGTTGTGATAAAATTCAGTTTTATTATGCAAAAAAAAAATTCCAAGAAAAATGCAAGACAATATTTTGGATTTATATGTAAGCGTGCACTGGAACACAGAAATTGCTTGTGCTGCAGCTTGGCCCCCACTACAGAAAATAGATTCTGCTCGTAAACTAAATGTATGATCGCTATGAAATTTTTTGGACCTCATGAACCTAATGAGCCGACCGAATGAGCCCAAGAGCATCTTTCTAGCTTTTGTAGTAGACTCGGCTATAATGTTGATCAAGAATATATATACTTTATGGGTTCGGAGATGCTTTCTTCTGCCTGTTACATTTATTTGCACAAAAACATTATAACATTATAACTATGCTTCGATAGCGACGAGAATAAAAAAAACTAAAATATGACTATAAAACGGACTTTGGCTTGTAGTACTTCGCAAATCAAGTATAGTTAGTATAAAACAAAAGAAGTTTTACAATTTCGAAACGAATTAAATTTAAGGACCCACGAGGTATACTAGGGTTGTTAACGGTAAAAGACTAATCGTTATATAACGCTCTGAAGTACGCTCCTCTGGAAAACAAAATAAAAATGAATCCAAAAAGATACAATGGCTATAATTAAGTGAAAAGCAAAATTTTTTCTGAAAGGTGTGAAGGTTAACTGAAACTAGAAGAAATGTGAATACAAACGCTTAAGCCCAATAAATGGTATCGCAAAAGCTAAGGCAAGGCTTAGAAGGCGTTGCCTTTAGGCAAGAAAAAAAAATGTCGGGGTCGAACGAGTCTGATTCTAAGACTTACCGGACTTTGTGATAGATTTGAGAGAATTATTTCACCACGAGTAATCGCTACCCCACATCACTGGCCGTAAATGGAGGTATATTCTCTAATTCACGATCATCGGGTCGAGCGGAATAGACAAATTGCTTGATCGGGCAAGAGGGCGGATCCTAGTTTAAGATGCGTCTAACTCGAGACAATTGCACGCAAGAAGGTAATTTCATGCTGCAATTTCGTAACCCGGACGTCCTTTCAACCGCAATCAGCCGACCCGTATTGGATGCGAACAGGATAAACTAAGCTGTGACCAGAATATTGTACACTGTCGCCGACATTGTGAAAAAGAACCGACGGAGAAACAGAGAGTCTACCAAAAGTTCAAGATGGAATTAACCACAGCGGTACCTGCAACCCCTAACGAAGACTTGGGGAGTTAACATTACAGAAGATGGGGATGCGAGAGCAGCCGGAGGTAGACTAGAGTGACTAGAGAATGTTTCCATTCCCAATGCCACCCGACGCAACGTATCAGAAAATTTGGAAAGCCTTAATCTAAGTAATCCGTGTTTACAAGCTGCATGCTAGAGAAAACTAGCAGTATTAAATTAGTACTATTAAGTAAAATATTTATTGTTTGTGTTAAGCAAATTTTTACGAGTTTTAAGAGTTTTGAGAGAGTAAAATTTAAAGACGCACGGGGTGCAAAAATATGTACAGTATTTTGTGCGGAATTGCAATGCACTTACGCATAAGCTGCACGGTGAAAATGGGGCTTGAGCGCAAGAATTAGTTAGATAAGCTGAACGCAGAGCGAGGATTAACGGATATCGATCGGGGCTACGGTCTCGCAGTAAATCCCGAGAATCCGAGAATACGGACGTAAAAATAACCTACGTCGTGGCCGTGGACACGTCGACGACTCAACGTGTAGTTTGGGGAGACCCGAGCGAGCTCGAATGGCCAAACGTAGCAAGCGAGATCCAAACTAACACGAGTCCTGTTTCGCTTATTACACCATCACTCTTGTTTCAGCTGAAAAAATAAGCATAATGTCTCGTCAACTTTGTCAGACTGAGAGTTGTAGCCCGGCAGAGATACTACTTTATAGTACTCTATCATTTTGTGCTAAAAAGAAAATAAAACAAATAAGACTGATCTAGTCGAGAACGCATGACTAGGAAATACCGAAAATACACAACGACAAACAAACAAGACAGTTCTAGTCGGGAATACCTGTCTAGGAGATACCGAATATATATACAACGGCAGCTCCCTAGCTGCGGGTATCACTGCTTGAGCTTGCACTACTTGCGCTTGCTTTTATAACTTCTGCATTTCTTCACCAATCTCTATGAAGCTTTTTGCAATATATTCTTCTAGTGCTATGGTAAATACAAAGACTATAAAATTCATTTGAAACAAGCTTTCTGTCTCTGGCTCTCATATTTTTAAAAAGCTTCGGAACATTGATGTTGTGTAGATTTTGATCAATTAAGAAACGGGAAAGTTTGCAATCATTTGAAATAAATTCAACTGCTCGTGCCAAGAACGAAATTTAAAGTCTTTATTTTTTATATATAAACAATTACACCACTTAGTTCAGGATTGAACAACCAGTTACCAGTTACAGTGACAAGTTATGTACCTTCCAAATTAAGTGATCCGAGCCTTAAAACTGTGTTTGTGTTTAAGTTTGTAATGGTTGGAAGGGGAGTGGTGGTAGGGTCGCGGCTGGAACATATTTTCTATAACGTCCGGGAGCTTCCCAGTAATATATATCTAAAATTTGGTGACTCTAGTTCAAAAACTTTGGGAGATTTTGTAAAGCTGGACGGCATGTGGCGTTCTAGTGGGCGCGGCCTGAATGTCAAGCGCTCAATCTGTGGGAAAGGTCACCTGCTATCTTCATACCAATTTTGGTGGCTTTATCTTGGTGATCATTAATGAATTAATGAATAAATAAGTTACTGAATTATTTGTATTTATATATCCTTTCATATAACAGACTATTAATTTAAATGTACTTTTTTCTTCATTTCTTTACTTAGTACAAACAGGAAGAAATTAATTATAAACATGTGGAATTTACCGACAACTCATTATGTTTGGAACTTATAGAGAAAACCCCCAGATGTATTCTGAAACTCCTGACCGAACAATGTCATATGCCCAAAGGGTCCGATTTGGCTTATTTAAATAATCTGCATGCTGAATTTGAGTATAATCCAATGTACATAAAAGGTTTGGATCGCCGTCACTGGGAAACTGAATTTGGTATTAGGCATTACGCAGGAAATGTGATTTATTCAGTAAAAGGATTTGTTGATAAAAATCGAGATATGCAACAAGATGTGTTATTTGATTTTATGAGTCGAAGTGAACAAAAATTTCTATGCGATCTTTCCAAAAATCAGGTAAGTGATGCTTTTGAAATCAAACATATTATGTTATCTGTTTGTACATTTTTAAACTATTTGCCTTTGCGTTTTCTTTTTATTTTTCTTCCAGTAGAAGTTTTGTTGTTGTGTACGCTTATTTGTTATACTCTGAACCCATTGAAAATGGGTAAAAAGGGTATATTGCTTTTGTGCAAAACCAATCAAACTAGGAGATACCCTGAACCCAGCATTGAACTATACACAAAAACTCTCGTCAGTTAATAAGTATTAAAGTGGTTAGAAATTAAAAAAAAAATCAAATCGCAATTACCAACGGAAAAATAAAATCTCTTATTGACTGCACCACACTCCTATTTAAATTCCCTTATAATATAACATAACTTAACCATCATTAAATAAATTGCAAGGAAACGCTAACAAAATTCAGCTTTTGTTATAAAAATAATATATATTAATAATAATTCTTGATAATTAAAAAGGAAAAAAAAGGAATTTGAACCCGGATCCTCCAACTTCAGCTGCGCAACTCCTAACGGCTGGACCACTCCTTCAATTAATATCGTTGTGATAAAATTCAGTTTTACTATGCAAAAAAATTCCAAGAAACACGCTAGACAACATGTTGCATTTGTATGTATATTGTTAGTATTTCTTTGTTTAAGGACTTTATTCCTTTTTTTGTGTACCGATTCCAGGGCGGGTTCTTAATAAAGTAACTTACAAAGATTTCTTAGACTAACATAAAACCGCAGACGCCTAGCAGCGATAATGGCACAATGCTGACGCTGCGGCTCGTGTTATTCTTCAGCGGCCACTCAGCGCGCATAACAGACAGATCATATTACTTTGCGTTGGGCACCGACCATGCAGAGTCAGTACTTCTGCAAAGTATCGCAACAAAGTCGCGACGGCATCCGGTTGCCCAATCGATCTAGATATGCTTAACTCCTCCCCCAGCTAAGTGAGGTACGTCCTTGGGCGTCCTCATGCCTGCTTGTAGGTTCGCCACTGATTTGGATCGCTTCTGGTGCTTTCTTCGTTGGCGGATCTTGTGGGCATCAACCAGGGAAATGACGACGAGGGCTAAGGTGATGCTGCTACTCATAGCGGGATTTGACAAGAGTTGGACCGTAGCTGGCTGATGTGTTGAAGATTTGCGAGACTTAGTTCATGTAGGTAGGTCAGGCTGAGATGTTGTCGGTATTCAGTGATATTTATCTGAGCTACCGCCTGTAATACCGGCTTCCTTCTTAGGACGCCGTAGTTGCTAACGAATAGAACATTGTCTACCCTAATCCTGTCCTCGAAGGTCAGTAGGTATGTGCCGGCTACTGACTGGTGAAAGTCAGAGTGGTCGGAGATGTTGACGGCAGCGTTACTGATGATAATCACGCCGTTGTCCACCACGGTTAGCTTGTCTAGGTGGCCGGGGCGAGTGCTGCATTGTGCGAGGGCTCCCGCTATCAGTTGTTGTGCGCAGCTTGAATTTTTTAGCCTCCTACAGAATGTGGAGCCGACCGCCGCATCACATCCATTGACGGCGAATGTGTTCGTACCGCAGTCAGCCACTATGTTTGTGTCACCGAAATCTAGAATTCTATTATTTTTAATTACAGGTAAAATAGTAATTTTTTTACAGACTAAGCTAGGTGTCGGATATTTTATTAGGAAGTATAACATATCTTTACTTTGGAAGACCTTAATACTAGCTACACTTAAAACATCGGCTATACTGACATTTGTGAAATGCTTAAATGTCATCTCCTTTATGTCGACCTCGTCCAACATTACAGGGCTGATTAGGTTTACCTTCGCTAATGTTATAGAAAGGATCAGGTTCTGAAGGTCTGTAATGATTATTCTGTTTTTCGCCAAAATAGTCTCGTAAATGTGATTCATGTCAACTCTGTCTGTCTTGTGTATTGAATTTAAAGTCCTAGTCACTTCGTTAAGTCTTCTTTGGATTTTTGTATTTATTTCTATCTGTCTAGTTTCTGAGTCTATCAATTGGGTTTGCCTAAATTTTATCTGTTCCCAATCGTCAAAGTCAAAAGTACCTGCTATTACCTTAAGGGCTGTTCCTAGCATATGATGTCTATGGTTTATTTTTAGTGTTTCTATCAATGTGTCAATGTGTGTGAGGTCGGTTACTAATACCCTTTTTTCATGGACATGAAAAAATAGGTATTAGGTCAAAACTTTTCCTGGTCTCGTCCACGCAGGTCTCGTATGATGTCACGTTCGTCGTGTGTCCCAGGTATCCGTATTCGTCCCAGATAGTAACGTCACCATCCGATATCGGAATGTAATTTAAGTAAGTGAAGTTCGTCAATTTTATTGTAGCGGTCGCGAGAGTCGACAGGATTGTCATTAGCAACGATGATAAACTAAAATAAACAAAATTTTAAAATTTTATTGCTGTCTAATTTCTTACCTCCTAAGATTGTCCTTGTGGACCACCCTCCCTCTAATGAGAACTGTCGATCCTAGGTCTGCTTCCACTAAGCCCCTTTGCGTATTGTGGGGTCAACTTATTCTTCAATCATCATCTGATATTCTTTGTTTTCCCTTTTGCTGTTTTCTTGTTCTAATTTCTTATTCTGAGCCTTTTTGATTCTATCTCTGACCTGTAATCTTGTTTCTATATTATTAGAGTGAATAATTTCGATTGGTTTTTTATTTGTAACTGAGTGATTCTGTTGTATTCAATTGTTGAGAGTGTAATGAGATCGACAGTTTCGCTGATCTATTTACTGAGTTTCATGCAACGCGCAATTTCCGCTAATGTGCTGTGAAACCTCTCAACCTGTCCATTTGAAATGCTGTGTGTGCGTTTGCGATTTGTATGTCAAAATTTAACAGTACCGATTTTATTGTTTCATTTTATTGTTTTTTTCATTGTCACAGAAGATGGTCTTAATTTTCGGGAAAATGTTTATGAGTTGCAATATTGGGTTTTTAATATCGACGATTGCTCTTGAGCAAATCGGTTGTACCACAGCAAACTTAGAGAATTTATCGACACACGTGAGAAAGTATTTTTGGTCGGTGGAAAATACATCTACGTGTAAAAGTTCTCCTGCATAAGTTGGGATTGGCGTTTCACATAACATCTGTTTTTTTGGATGTCGGTCGTACTTAGTCATTGAACAGACTACACTTGGCAACGATTTCTGTTGCTAGTTTGTTCATATTAGGAAAGAAATAGTCGCGCAGTAATTGTTTGGTGTCTTCTTGCGCTGCTTGGTGAGCTCTGTTATGTTCGGCGGTCACTATTTCCCTTTGCTCTGTTTTGTCCGTGATATCCGCAACGAGATATTTAGAATATCTGAATGTAGTTGACAAAAAAAGTTCAATCAGGTTGTGTTGAATGAATGCGAGAATTGGCAGTTCACAATGGACTGCGTTCACGACTCCCGCGTTCACTACATCCTGTAATGTCTGTAAGAGTGTGTTGCGATCCGAGAATTGTATAACGAGTCTTGCTTTGTTTTGAAAGAGCAGAAACGTTCTAACGGAGGAGAAATCAGCTTCCTCGATTATTATTTAATTCCTAAAGCAGGCAGTCAAACGGCTTGTCCGTGGTCTCAATTGTATAAATCAGGCATTCTTCGCTGTGAATTGTAGCAAGGTCTGCACATTGGGAGTCGGAATCTAAGTTATTTATTTGCCACATAATTTTCCTTGCCAGGTTTATAAATCATATTCTGATTACGCTCGTCGATAAAAGCTTTCCAGCGTTTTATTTTTGCATTTGGGATTTGGATCCGATGCTGAAAAAGTCAGTGAAAATGTTTTGTTCTTTAACTCCGTACAGGTAATTCCGGAGACTTTTGAGAGCCCAAACGAGATCTGCTTCTGTATCCCGCAATGTTCTTGAAATCATTGTTATCGGGCGACCTTCCTGTGACAACACAGCTCCTAGACCATGTCCTGAAGCATCAGTTGTTAGGTCGAAGCATTTTTTAAAATCAGTCTATCTTAACATCACTTCTTCGGACATTAAGATATTTTTTAGCCTGTTAAAGGTTTCCAGCTGTTTAGCTGTTAAGCCAATTTGAACTTTCCTTGATTGATGGTCACTAACCTTGCCATTGTCACCTTTTAATATTTCGGTTAGAAGCTTAGCTATAGCGGCATAGTCTTTTATGAAACACCTATAGTAGCTGGATAGCCCTAGGAATGACTTGAGGTCAAACAAATTCGAGGGTGTCTTAAAAATTTGGATCGCTTGTACTTTATCAGGGGAAGAATGTAGTCCGCCTCTAGTATCAACAAATCCCAGGTATTCCACAGCTTTCTTAAAAACTTGGATTTCTCCTGAGAGATCCTCATGCCAGCATCGTAAAGATTTTTTAGAACTCAGTCAATGTGTTTGACATGGTCTTCTTTTCTTTCAGAGAATATTATTACGTCATCTACGTAGACATAACATGTTTTCCCGATTTGTTTTCTTAGAACATCATCTATTGCCCTCTGAAATATGCTTGGGGCGTTTTTTAAACCAAAAGGAAGCCGACAGAATTCATACTTCCTTGCTTACAGAAAAAGCGGTCCTTTCTCTGTCTCATTCGGCGAGCTCTATTTGATGGAATCCCGACTTCAGGTCTAATGTAGTAAACAATTGAGCTTTACCAGGCTTGATAGTATTGTCGGTTTTTTTATTTAATTTTTGGAAATCGATAATCATTCTCTTCTTCTTGTGATGGCAGCTTCTGTGAGCGAGCTCGTCCACACCTTTCTTATCCACAACCCAAATAGGGTTGTTGTATGGTTACCTGGATGGTCGAATAATGCCGATTTCGAGAAGTTGCTGAACTTCCGAATTTACAAAATCGGCTACGCCCATGGGATATGGGTATAATTTTGAATATACTGGCTCATCATCTGTTCGGATGGTAGCCACATTATTGATATTATAGGGTAGGGACTCGTTTGGGTTCGCAAAGGCTTTTGATCTTAATTTGATCATATTGTGGCAAGATTCTTTCCTGCCGAGGGTACATTCTCGTCATTAACTTGAATAAAATTTACATTGTAACATTTTTGAAATATAAGTGACTCTTCGCCACCCTTAAATGTGGTATTATTATTTTTTAAATCGAGGTTTGCGTTAGCCTCCATTAGTAAATCAAGACCTATTATCCCGTCAAAATAATTTTAATGTAGGCAATATGAAGAAATAAGATTCTACATCGAATATGTTAATCTGACATTTTTGTTTTATTTCTATTTCTATTCTATTCTATGCTATTCATGAATGGATTTTACTTGAAAAGGCTTTTGTACGGGTACAATGTATTTTAGCTCGGACAATGGTTTGATATAATTTTCAGATGCTCCTATGTCAATTAGTAGTCTAACTAGCCTTCCCGATGCATAACGCACTATGTATGGAAGGTAGGACCTACTCCTAAAAAATTGCACGATTCGTCAAGGGATACGTCGTTTTCGAATGCCATGGCAACTTCTTCTGCTACAGGTTGATAATTATTATCATCAGCCGACTTCCCTTGTGCTATATGATTAATTTTTTGACGGCATTGTTGAGGTTTGGGCCCTGTTAAAGTGTGTTGGTGGTCTGAGACGTGAGTAAGACGGATCGACTTCCATTGGTTCAGGTGCTCGAGCTTGTTGCACTCGAAAACGCTGCCTCTGTACGCTCGGTTGAGAACTAGTTTGCGGTTGGGTTCCAGATGACCCTGTTTTATCCCTATTATTTTAATTTGGATTCTGATTTTGATTTTGATTTCTCTGAAATTGTGGAAGCCTTGATCGACCTGGTTCGTTTTGTCTATCATTTTAGTGATAGCGTGGGCGTTGATCTTGCAATCTTTGGTTTTTCCTTTCCTCAGTGGTCTTAGCAAAACTTGCGGCAAACTGCGCATAGTCATTGCTTACCTCTGCCTCTAATGCAATTGCCAAAGCGGATGGCTGGGAAATCTTCTGACTTAAGGGTCTTCTTAAGACCAGAAACGAATGAATGAAGAGTGTCATCCCTAAATTGTTCATTTAAAATGGCAGCCTCTTCAGCACCATGGGTCATTAAAGTTTTGTTGATGAGAGGAATCAGAGTCTTCTCTACCTCATAATAATCTAATAATGACAGCTCGCCTTGTCGCAAGGTGCCAAGTTTTTGTAAAAGGACTCGTATTGGTGTTTTGTCTGCATAGACAAAATCGAGTTTAGCTATAATAGTTTGAAAATTGAGTGTCGTGTTATATGACGTCAGCGTAGAACTTGCTGCGCCCTTTATTTTATTTTGAATAATGTCTACAGCCAGGAAATGTTTGTTGCTGCCCTTGAAAGGTTCAAATACTTCATATACAGCTGTCGCTGCTTCACACCAAGCGACATATTCGTTTTGTTTGCCGTCGAATTCAGGCAAAGATTTCACCAAGGGGCATATCACAATGAATTCCCGGAACTATCTTTACTTTCTCGTAGCGAATCGCCTCGTATTTCCTACACCAGGCACTTTAAACCTTTCAATTCTTTCTTCAAAAGATGTAGTTATCGCTGCCAGTTTCTCTTTGAAACTTTTCACCATATCTGAGGCCTGACATTGAAGCGCTTGCTTCATAACTTCAACTAATTCCGCTGTGGTTGCCATTTTGTCTTTAATTTTTTCTGACCGTACTGTATTTTCTGTTTGCACTGTATTATCAACACTACTACAAAAATAATTAATACAATTTTAGTTGCTCGAGCAGAATTTAAAATACATTGCCACCTGATCAGCCGTGTATTTATTTGCACGTTTATTTAGACAAGGAGTGGTAACATTTAAACATTTCACTTACATTAGTTTCATTTTTCCTAATGTTTTGTTACGATGCGGCGGCTGAATCGAGGCTGTCTGACGCTGAGGCTTATTGCTACTGCTGTTGTTGTGGTCGTTGTTGTTGTTGTCGTTGTTGTTGTTGCTGCTGCTGTTGTTGTTCTTGTTGATTTTATATTTTGTATTTTTTTTGATTTTTACTCGCTCAACACTTTTTTGTTGTTGGGGCTATGTTTTTTTTTTGTTCTTTTTGCTGTTGTTTTTCTTCTTGTTGATTTATATTTTGTATTTGTTTATATATTTTTTACTCAACACTCTTCACTGTGTCTCGAGCCTTCTAATGTCAATTGGATAGTTTCGCATTGACTATCGCGTTTGCGATTTGTGTTGTTTTTTGTGGTTTATATATATATATATTTTTTTTGTACATAATTTTTACTCGCGACGGTGGTTTGCGTAGGTATCAATTGCGGAGTTTGGGCGCCAATTAACAATAAGAAGAATGTTAGTAAATCTTTGTTTAAAGAATTTATTCCTTTATTTTATGTACCGATTCCAGGGCGGGTTCTTAATAAACTAACTTACAAAGATTTCTTAGACTAACATAAAACCGCAGACGCCTAGCAGCGACGATGGCAAAATGCTGACGCTGACGAATCATATTACTCTGCTGCGTTGGGCAACAAAGTCGCGACGGCATCCGGTTGCCCAATCGATCTAGATATGCTTAACCTTCATAAGCCGATCGCGGCGCGTGGGGATGCTGAGCATGCACTTTGCAGCTCAAGTGGTCAATTCATACACAACATATGCATGCCTTCTGCATACATATATATTTTGCAACATCCATGTATATTATATACAGAGATACATACATAGATATAAGCTTAGCATGTTTCGGGTTAGCTGAACCCAACATGCATACATACGATTCATTCTCAGCGGGCGGTCGAGCGTTTCACAGCATCAAGGGTTGATCACACCTCCCGACTAATTGTGATAGAATTATAATGGCAAAAAATAAGCTATTACAGTATACGTGCACTTGAACACAGAAATTACTTGTACTGCAGCTTGGCCCCCACTACGGAAAAGAGATTTTTGATTTACTCGTAAACTACAGTGTGCCACTAAAGTCACCGTACCCCTAATGCATTTTCACGAAACAGGCTGTAACTTTGTCAAACTTGTATTCAAAAAGAAGGTTTTGATGTTTTGATGTACAAAACAGCATAGAAAATATATTAACATTTTATTTTAGTCTTTTATACTCATAAAACTGCGTCAACAAAAGTCTACGTACTCGTACTTTTCCGCTATGTCTGGCGCCAGCGTTCTTCTTAAAAGTAACTGGAACTGCGAAGCATGTGTGCAAGGATGTCGAAATTCATCATAATTAGTGCGCATTGCTTAAACTGGTCGAAAATTTAAAATTTTTTGTAAAAATGCTGCGTAATGAATTTCCACCAGAAGAACGTGGGTGGATCTTGCAGCTCCATACAATAGAGCAAAAGTCATACGCATAAATTTTGGAAATAAAATCCAGAGCCAAGAGCCAACAATACAAACAGTCATTGGCCGCTTTAAATACGAAGGGTGGATCAAAAATAATAGCAGATCTGGCCGACAATCTTCACTTTCAGATCGCGACAAGCGCCAAATAAAGCATTTTGTAGATAAAGATCCGCTTAGAAGCGCAGTACAGATTACATCAGAGCTAAGTAGGACTACGCAGACGATAAAACAATAGATAAAATCATATAACTTTAAATCGTACACTCCACGCAAGAAGCCATACGTAAATTTAATAAATTATAAGAAGCGTTTGAAGTTCACTAAAGCGTACTTGGACCAGCCGGTTGACTTTTGACGTAGGGGGATCTTGTGAGATGGGTCAAAATATAATATTTTTGGCTCGGACGGGCGATTCCGCTTGTGGAGAAGACCTGGAGAAGCGCTTAACCCGAAAAACACAATAAAGACTGCAAAACACGTTGGCGGTGGTCTTATGGATGGGAGTTGTAAAGCTGCATCAAGCGATAAGAGCTTAGAATTTATTGATGTCGTGATGGACTAAAACAAGTATACTGATATACTTAGAAGAAATTTAAAAATCAGCGCTGAGAAATTCGAAATAGGGTCAGATTTCTACTTTCAACAAGACAATGACCTACACATTAGGCCGTGAACCCCCGACTTTATATCAATTATGACACGTCTCATTTATTAGAAACGCCACCACAGAGTCCCGACCTAAGCTTGATAGAGTATGTGTGGAAAATACATGAAAAAAGCCGAAAGCTCCTCATAAGCAACAAAAAAGAGCTACGAGAGGCATTGCATCAAGAGTAATCCGGACTTGGTACTCATTATATTGAAAATTAAGTGATGTCAGTGCCAAATCACATCAAAGAGGTTATTAAAATGTTGGATTATCCTACTATATACGAATTTTGTAGTTTAAATATACAATATCATTTTTACAGCTAATTAATTTATATAAGTAGTAAGAGTACGTAAACTTTTGTTGACCGATATTTATGAATATTTTTAGTTTTTTATTAATAATTAAGGACTACATATTAAATTTTACTATTTTTATTTTTTGATATTGAAGAGAATAGATTATTTTATGAACCTGCATCAAAAATTTTTGCATATTATACAAGTTTTACAAAGTTATAGCCTGTTCCGCGCAAATGCTTAAGGGGTACGGTGCCTTTAGTGGCACACTGTAAATGTGTGATCGTTATGAAATTTTCAGGACTTATTCAGTGCATCATAATGTATGTACAAACCAATTTGCACTGTTGTGCAAATGTATGTAACATGCAGAAGGAAGCATCTCCGATCCCATAAAGTATATATTTTCCTGATTAGCATCACTATCCGAGTAGATTTAGTCATGTCCGTCTGTTGCCGGTCTGTCTGACCGTCTGTCTGTATAAACGCGTCGATTTCAGAGACTACAAAAGCTAGAAAGCTGATCTTGGACTCATTCGGTTCATATATTTCATAAGCAGATCAAGTTTATTTCAATAGATCGATAAATCTTTCCGTTTTGTTATTATCGATATATATAGTTTTTTTCTCGTTTTGTTGAGCATAACTAACGCTAGAGACATCAAATTTATTTTATTATGTTCGCGTAAATCATAGAAGAATTTAAATCATTCCGTTTTTGGATACCTTCTCCCAATCGCCCCCTATATCGATAAAACCATAAAAACCGCAAATCAAATACTACAGTGTTGTAAATTGATTTGTACATTAGTGGGGCCAAGCTGCAGCACAAGCAATACATGCAAATGCAAAATTTTGTAGTACATTTTTCTTGGAAATTTTTAAGCACCTCAATACTCATAAGGTGCCGAGAGCTTGTGTGTATGTGTTAAATTCTGGGTTCAGTATATCTCCTAGTCGGGAAGTACCGACTAGAGCAATCTTACTTGTTTTTTATGTTTTTTTGTTTATAAATTTACATTTTTTATTGTTTTCATAGGCATCCGTGTCTTATGAACATTAGCTTAAGAAAAATCCCCGGCTTTTTTAGTACCCCTTTTGGCAATTTTCAGTGGGTTCAGCGTATAATGAGTCACCAAGTTAACTGTTTTAAAAAAGCTTGCCAAAAGCAGATCACTGCTTCTCAATCTAACATACCCTGTTGGCTTTGTCTTAATGTTGTACATTCAAAATGTGCGGAATACTCAGGGCTTGTGTGAGGTGCCATAGCCCAACGTAATGGCTTGTTGCATAGTTGTGACTCGTGTAGAGAGGTAGATAATGAATTGCAAATTTGTATGAGACGGACGAGCAATGGCTTTAGAGGACTGATCGCTGGTTTTCGTAAACTTAACGATACTCAATTTAATGGTTTAAAACAATTGAGTGATTCTCCTAGGCATAAGAAGCCCGCTCCTCGTTCCTTTCGCCTCCGAATTCGTGTCTGCAGTCTACTACTCCGGTGACTGAGCAGCTTATTTCATTTGCTACCCCTCTAGCTTCGTGATCTGACGCTGACAATTTTTTGGAGAAAGTCAAGTGAGACGTTTTATCCGATTCGTCCGCCCTCATTAGACGTTAGCAAACGGGGTGTTCCTCATAAATTATTTACTAAAATTTGTTGTAAAGAGTTCTGGCCCGAACATTTAATTGTAAAAGAGTTTCAATCCAAAAAGAAAAATTGGATTTCGATTTTATTAGCACCACCGCCTTCCATCGATATCATCGGCATCAAAAAAATAATAACTTCCGTTGATATTGCCTATTAAAATGTTAAATGTCTTAAATTAAAACTCGCTTATCTTCATGTAGATATTGCTTCCTTTGATTATAACATAATGATACTAAGTACAATTGTTATCGACGCGATCGAATCTCTCGTGCTGGAGGAGGTGTTCTGCTTGCAGAGTACAGCTTTGGACATCGAATTCGTTGGTGTAAGAGTCAGTTTGTGAATTTTTTTTTTTCCCTGAACCCATTGAAAACGGGTTAAACGGGTACAATGGTTTTGATGAAATGTATGAAACATGCAGAAGGAGGCATCTCCGAACACATAACGTATAAATTATATATATATATTCTTGATCAGGAATATGTCCATGAATTATCCATGTCCGTCTGTCAAAAGCTAAAAAGCTGATATTTGTCTCATTCAGTTCGTATTTATCATACGCAGAACAAGTTTATCATTTTTTTTTCGATAAATTGCTCCATTTCATTAATATCGATAAAAATCGATAACAACCTTTGGTTTTCTTACAATATCTCGGAGATATAAGAGATAGAGGCAACAAAGTTAGTACGTTTTGTTTGTGTAAGCGATACGCAGATTTTGATATTTCCGGATTTTGGATACCTCCCCCCCAATCGCCCTCAATATCGTTAAAACCAAAAAAGCACAAAGCAAATACTACAGACCTGCAAATTGGTGTGTACATAGATTTCGATACCTCTAATAAGTCCCAAAAATTTCATAACAATTACATTTTAATTTAGAAGAAAACAAGGATTTAGTTTCTGTATTGAGGGCACGCGCACCTATCAAGTAAAGTGCGTGCATCGTGCATTTGTGTGTGTGTGTGCTTATACTTGCTTATGACTCCAAGCGTGTTGAAATATTTGTAACAGATCGTAGGGTTCAGGGCCCGACTAGAAGAGGGCGGCCCCGACTAGAGCCTTGTCACTTGTTATATATGTAACTAGTTCGTACACTCCCCTCTCTCTGACATGTCCATTTATTTAGACCTTTCCTTTCTTAAGGATTTTTATCTTCCCGACTTGACATGTTCCTTTATTATGGAGTCTAAGTTGCTGATGCCTTCAAAGTCACATAATGTTCTACATGAGTTGCTCAGGTTAATCCAGTGCGCAACTCAAAAGACAGATCTATTGAATTAATCTTTATGTTGGATTCCACCAGCAATGGTGTACGCAGGAGTAACCCACATATAAGACCTAAGGACCCTTTTCATTCTACTTTGCATCTGGTCATTGATATACCTGGTCCTGTTTCTTTTGGGGCACCAAAACCGGCGGATCGCACACGCTACTTTTTTAAGGCTGATTTTTCTAAGCGTTCCTGTTGTGATTTCGGCGAAGTCTAATCAGCCTCTCTGGTGCTCAAAGGAATTACTCAGTTTATAAAATGTTAAGTCGATATACTATAAAAAATTTAAGAAATCGGGAAATTCTGTAGATTTTTCCCGTTATGCTGTTGCTAGTTGAATATTTTGCTGATCAGGACATCACCGATCTGTTCTCATAATTTTTTGAAACTAATTATTCCACAACCAGTAGGAATAATCACCCTTATCAGCCGTATCAATTACAGTCGTTAAACCAAAGACAATATTAGTACTAAGATGAGTAACGCGCATACATTTGACCGTAAAAATAAATTTATGTTGTGGCTTTTTAAGTGGCTTTACGCTCTTCAAACGCCACACTAGCCAAATGGCTTCTCACTCTCGAAAAGCCACAAGATTCAATGCTAAAGTCGTTGCGCCTCTGCTGCAGACACGAGCAACGAAATCAGTCGCCAGGCTGCATTCAGAAAAGCTAGTCGATGCTGGTGTACGCTGGAATTCGCGATCGTCCAGCCAAGCTCATATGTTTTTATGCGTACACCATAACAGGGGCGTATACTAATTTTATTCTGGAAGGGGTTTTAAATAATTATAAAAAAAATAAATAATATTTTCTTACAATATAACATTTATATTAAATATAATAAATTTTTAACAAACTTGCAAATATATATTTGATGTTAGTGGGCTAATCCAAAAATGCCCCCTGTATACGCCACTGCGCGACATTATCAATGCATGTGTAATTTGCACTGCATTGGCTTTGGGTGCAGAAATGGAATTTTCTTGATTTTCTTGAGCCGACCGGGAACTATACTTTTATTTTTAAATTATTAAATATTACAATTGTATTTAATGATTAATCATTACGGAAAGTTCGCTACTTTGCGACCTCAACGCAACTAAACCAGTGTCTTCACCTGACCCGGATGGCGTATCTGCCTTTGTGCTCAGATGTACGAAAACACTTTGGCAGCGTATGCTGAAACCTTAAGTTGTAAGTTGTTTGTTGATACTTCATCTTTCCCTGCTATTTGGAAGGAATCGTTCATAATTTCTCTCTCTGTTGTTAAAAATGTAGAGTTATTTCCAAATTGTCTGCGATACCTATAGCTTTTGAGAGAATTATAACTCATTTATGCATAACTGTTATTTCACCTTCCCAGCATGGACTTGTGAAGTGTGGATCTTAAGATCTTAAGTGCGTACCACTGCTCTTGATAAGTGCATATGTGACTCTCCCACCTTGCAGAGTAATAGGCTGTGCTTAATAGGGCCAATTAATGCACACTGCTTTGTAAACGCCTTTCTGATACCCGCCATGCCACATTTCAAACATTGTGACGTCACTGTGCCGCGAATCTACTTGCAAAATTATTGATCGAAATCGTCGAAATTTCGTAGACCTTTTATGTCAAGCTGGCAGAAATTCAATATAGAAACATGTTTACTTCAGCCAATTGTGACGACAGTACGCTGGCATTCAAATACACCAACTGCTTTGGTATGATGCAGTGCATATTTTGATATATGCACAAGGTCATCAATCACGGCACTGACACTGGGATCACAGCTGATTATATTCGCCACGCATCTACTAATTCGTGTTGTTCAAAGGTTCCACTTTTCGTCTGAATACCACGCTCTACAAAATAAAAAGGTTGTACCATTTTCAAGCAGCATTATATTGGTAACGACGTTCTTGGATGAATTTGGTTTGATTCGTATTTATGGCCGCCTTGAGGGCTCCGCTTTATGCCTCGGCATTCAATAATTTTAAAAACGTGGCGAAAATTATTCGGTTCGATCTTAAGAATAGGTCGTGTACAACTTTCTACCAAATTTTGTGACCTCAGCTTTTAAACAGTGGGGGATGTGCATTTCGTTATATTACTTCTCCCCCCAAAATGATCTAATAATCATACACACAGAATTAAAAATAATTTAATGAAGCCATTCCAAGTTGTTGTCGTAAAATTCAAAGGTGAACTTTTCATTATATGAATCGAATGTTTGACATTGTACATCTAAAGAGGTTACCAAATTCTACTTTCTTTCGGTAATGGTATAGTATTCTCCATGAATGGGGAAAAACAGATCGACTTTGATTTAGTAGTAAGCTGCCCTACCAAGACAACCTGTGCTTACTTCATATAAAATTCTTTTCACAGTGCTTATTAAATGTGGCGGTAACGAGCGATCTGAAACGCTCCCGACGTTGACGGTCTTCAAACGACGTGACCACGACTATGTTTTGTCGAACAAGCTATGTAGAAAGCTCGTGTTTTTTTTTCGAATTGATTCATAATGGAGTTGAAATGAAAGTCATAATGGGCTGAAGTCACAAGATAGTTTGATTATGTGAATACTGACCATACGTTATTGTCGCGCACATGAGAAGAACCCGCTTTAATGCAAGCGAGATGCTGGATATGACAAATAAAACGCAAGTTGGAAAAGTTATTTTTAAAGAGACAATCTCTCAGATATATAGCTATATAAATTAGGCGGGAGTTGGCGTGCTGTTTGGGGGAGCAAAAACTGTGGGGTTTTTAAGGACGGGGCCGCTGGGGGGCGTTCCAGTGGGCGTGGGCGGGATATCAAGGTCTCAATCTTTAGGGGAGGTCACCAGCTATATAAATACCAAGTGTGGACTCTATCGATATGCGATTTTGGGTGTCCCAAGTGGGCGCAGCCCAAAATCCTTAGCACTTTATCTGACGCGGGTACACACGAGTATATATCCAAAATTTCGGACAGACGGACAGACGGTATTGGTGATACTAAAAATTGAAGCGTATTCGAAACTGATGAGAGTGGTTGCTGGAATTAGGTGGCAGGGGAGAGGGACAGCAGGAGCCGTCAAATTTATAATTGCTAAGCAACTGGATGTTCAAGTCAATGTCATTTGAAAGTTGCTTTCTACCACAGTCCTTTTTAACTGCAGCGGATAATTTATCGCAATCACGCCCAGTGATGTCTGCACATTTAGCATGCATCTTATTTTCGCACAACCAGCAATTGAAAAAAAGCAACAACAACGGTTTGCGTGAGCGTGATGCACAAGAACACACAGACAATGCAGATTGTGGCCCCAAGTGCAGATAAACAACTGCACATAAACAACTGGCACTAAAAACAACACCGGACTGATGCGTTATATAAATATAATAAAAAAACTGACTTACGATGCACAACAGAGAGCACTTTGCTCAGCAAATTTAAAATTTAAAACAAAAAGCACAAATATGGAAATAGATATTAAAATAGAGGCAGTTATTTACGCGAAAATAAATTAAAGTTTTAGAACACTCACTCTTAAGATGAGATCTATCTATCTTCAATTGACTGTTCTTAACTGAGCTACTCCTGTTCCGCTCTTTTAATAACAGCTTAGAGAGCGAATCGATTGAGCGGATGTTGTGGATAACAAAGACTATGCCACTTAACATTAATTCTTTTATTCTTCTTTCATTCATTTTATCCATTGGTTGGACTTGACTATACACGGTCTGCAAGAGCGTTTCCCATGATATGTTTCATTATTATATTAACGAAAAGAGCGAACACATTTGCTAAGATGACTATTACATGGTGCTTTTAAGTCCTTGCGAATATTGGAGATAAGCTCTACAAGTAAAAGTGTGGCTTAAGCTGCTACACTGCTTCATTTTACTTAATTTGCTTCAGAGTGCATGCATCACTAAATTCATGTATTTCTAATCTGTCATCGATCACACAAAACGAGTAAAGTTTATTTTAAACTACTCATCATAGAAATTTCAGATGTTAGATTACACCACGTAGTATGCAAGCCTTTCTAAAGGTGTTCATCCCAACTTAAACTGTCCTTCCACACCGATTGCAAAACTCTTTCACTGATAAAAAGGAGTGTAATAAGACCTAGAGGATTAGCTAGGGGTAGTAGTGGAATTTTTAAATGGTTCTTGCTGACAGGAGTTTTGCAGAATTAAATAGAATCCTATGCCAAGACAACCGTTCTTTCTGTGTGTCACAAAGAAACTTTTTCAAGATTTAATTGCAGCTATCCATCAAGATCAGCAAGTTTTTTGGAGAATTTTTTCAAATACAAAATTATTATTATAATCTGGATAACCTCTGAGATACTATTTTTTTTAGAAATAAGATCATAGACATAAAAATCTCCACGTTCAATTTTGAACTAAATGTTAATAGAATTTCTTTTTATGCATAGATAAAATAGCTTTCGGCTTTGTATCATATGTTAACCTATTAAGCTTATAGATTTGAATGCATAGGCCGAATAATCATAGGGAAACCCAGTTGGGTGTTGAAAATTATTGGCAGTACGGTGGGAGCTGTCTTTAAAATATTGATATTCCAACGAAATGTGTATGCAAACTTTTAGCTCTTATTCTTTCTGAGTTTTCTAAATTTAAAAAATGCTGTTTCGTCGGAAAGTGAAGCGTTCTTTTGATTTTGTAAGATGACACGCTTTCAAAGATGTGATCGAGTTTGAGGTATGCTTTAGCTGAAGTTAGCCATAAAGTAACAAAGGTTAGCTGAGCTTCCGGCAGGGAATATAGACTATTGCCTATTGTTGGTTTGAGTAAATAAAGTTTAGTTTAGATGGTAGAATCGGTATGTATTTAATTAGCTTATTTTTATCGCAAGTTGGTTTTTAAATTTAAAGCTGGATTACATTTTTTTTTATTATGTTCTGAAGCATTGCAAAAATTGCATTTAAGACCTAAATCGGCTTTGATCAAAAATATGGGTAACTTATTATCTTTTAATTAGTTACACAATTCGTGCCCTATGCAAATGGGGTTTTATCTTTCAGTGATAGCGTTAAATAATTGAATGTAATTAAAAATAATTCACTGTGACCATTTGACTTTATTATATGTGCTTTTTGTTGTTTCGCCTAATACAATTTATAATTTATTCAGGACTTGGCGTGCTCCAATTTAATACAAAATGTATTAACAAATCAACGAGGGACAAGTAAATCCAAATCGACAGTAAGTGATCAATTTCGCCAACAATTGCAATCTCTAATTGACGTACTTCAAAATACGAAACTATGGTAAGTTGTGCACATTAGAATAAATAATTCAGACTGCTCTTGTTGGTAACACCCGACTAAGAGATTACATTGAACCCAGCTACAATCTGTCGTTACACATATTCAAAACTATACACATATGTGAAAATGTATAAGTTAAGACATAATAATAATATTTCATAAGTTTATAAACAACCCTCGCTAATGCATGTTTTATAAATTAACGAACAGCCCTCGCAATTGCGG
>SCDY01001845.1:0-21763 GCA_004143825.1 Drosophila micromelanica | reverse complement strand
GTATGTGTAAACGAGCTGAAATGTTTATAGAACCAGATCGCAGGGTTCAGGGTATCTCCTAGTCGGGCGGCCCCGACTAGAGCCTTCTCACTTGTTATGAAATTTAATGGAGCCAAATGTAATGCGAAATTGTTAATTACAAAAGTGGTAACATCTGCTTAAAAAAACCGGTTTAACTCCACTTAAAAGTTCGATGCAAACGTTTTGTTTATGGGCTTAATAATTGTTTATTTTTCGTACACGGCAACATGGAAAGTGTCATTCTGGTATTGGGAAAGTGATGAGAGGGCCGCACTAAGAGCAACAGTAAGAGAAACCTGTTGTGTTTGCTGGGAACAGATGTGAACAGCTGGGAACAGCTGGGAACAATTGGGCACAATTGGGAACAGTTGACAGCATATCACAAAAAAAAAATCTAATTGGAATTAGGCAGCAAAAATACGTTGCTGATTTGAAAAATAGAATTGAATAGATATAGACGTGTCCTTTAGCAGCAGGTTACTTATGTGCTAAAATAATCAGATAGGAGATTACCCCTTTTAATGCATTGCCAAACACGTGATTTTCGCCGTCAATTTGTTTATTGCAATTAGACACACGACTGGACGCAGCCCATTTACCCATTTTCCCACCTGCGGCAGCAGCAGGTGAGCGCTGTTTAAGAGTCGTGACATCGGACATCGGCTCAGTTTCCGGCTCTGGCTCGTTCTCTCTGGGGTGTATAAAAAGCGCTTGGCTCGCGGCGCGCGACATCAGAGTCGGCATTAACTTCGCAGGTGCAACACGGACGGACAGACAGACAGCAAACGTCAAGCTACTTTGGCAAACAAACAAAAGGCAAACAAAACGTGAAAAGTACAAATAGAAACGCGCTAAACACAACGATATCGCCAGATTCAATCTGTATCCAAAAATGGATGCCAAAGAATTTCGCGAGTTTGGCAAAGCGGCCGTTGACTTTGTGGCCGACTATCTGGAGAATATACGCGATGACGATGTTCTGCCCTCGGTGGAGCCCGGCTACCTGATGCAGCTGCTGCCCAAACAGATGCCCGAGACGGCTGAGGGCTGGCCCGAAATTCTAGCGGACATCAATCGCGTGATCAAGCCCGGCATCACCCATTGGCAGTCGCCGAACATGCACGCCTACTACCCCACCAGCGTCTCCTATCCATCGATTGTGGGCGAGATGCTGGCCAGCGGATTCGGCATCATCGGCTTCAGTTGGGTACGTGCGGGTGAAATCTCACAGGCAGCCCATTGTTCGGCCAAACCAAATGAAAGCCCTTTGTACGCTCTGGGAAAGTGAAAGCGACATGGGCCAAAGAACTCGACAAACAGGTTGTAAATGAGGAATCAAACACAGAAACTTTTGTCAGATCTCCAAAACTGGGTCAAGTTCAGTAGAATTGTCTTCACTTGCTGAAAATTAATTTCATTTCATTCGTATAAGATTTCATAGATAAAACAACAAATATAGGTGAGAAGTCAAATAAGTGACTTCGGGTTAGTGCGTGGATAAATACACAGACCATACACAGAAAAAAATAGTGTAGGCATTTAGTTTTTCCTCAAAACTATTACGTTTTTTTTCAATCCCGAAAGCCTCCATTTAGTCCTAGTTGGCCTAACATAAATTAAAACCACACTTGAACTAAACTCAAAACGAACTAGTTTTAAGAAATTTAAACTTAATTTTAGTTTCTGACCAATACTTCATTTATTCCATAATAATGTTTCTTTTAATCCTGTCTAAACAAGAAAACAAGTAAGAACGCTGCAGTCGGGCGTTCCTGACTGCTATATACTCGTTCACTTTCTTAATTATTATTATTTTAAAAATTTTTTCGGTATTTTGTGCGATTTGTGTTCAAATAGTTTCAAAACTGTGAAAGATTTACATTTTTGCAGGCAGAAATTTTTGACCTATGGGCCAAGCTTTAAAAAAAAAAAAATAAAAAACGGTTTTTTTTTTCAAAAATGCATAAATTTTTAATGTACAATTGATCTAAGTGAACAATCGTGAACTTAATACCATGAAATCGTTTCAGTTTCGATAAATTTATGGGTGCTACAAATTTGAGACCTATGGGTGCGAGAGCATTACTTGTCCAAATTGTTCTCAATTATACCATGATTTTTGACACCAAATTTGACCCACTCAAAATCTTGTTAAATGTTGTTATTTTTTACTATTATTAAATCGATTAAAAATCTCGCATTTTTAAAATTTGGAAGAAATAAAATTGTGTAGTTAGAAAATGATTTAAAAGGTTTTGCCTACTATTAATAACAATAATAATATTAATAATAATCATGTCGATAATTATTTATCAGCTTGTAATAAATATTTAATTACAGATATGCAGTCCGGCTTGCACCGAACTCGAGGTGGTCGTCATGGACTGGCTGGCCAAATTCCTCAACCTGCCCAAGCATTTTCTGCACGAGACCGAGGGTCCCGGCGGCGGCGTCATCCAGGGCTCCGCTAGCGAGGCTGTTCTGGTGGCTGTTTTGGCGGCACGTGAGCAGGCCGTGCGCAGGGTGCGCGAGTCCCAGCCGGAGCTAAGCGAGAGCGATGTCCGCGGCAAGCTGATTGCCTACTCCTCGGATCAGAGCAACAGCTGCATTGAGAAGGCGGGCGTGCTGGCTGCGCTGCCGATCAAGCTGCTGCCCGCCGGCGAAGATCTTGTGCTGCGCGGCGCCGCGCTCAGAGAGGCCATCGAAGAGGATGTGGCCGCCGGTCGCATTCCGGTCATTTGCATAGCCACGCTGGGCACGACGGGCACGTGCGCCTACGATGACATCGAGTCCCTGGCCAGCATCTGCGAGCAGCACCAGGTGTGGCTGCACGTGGACGCGGCATACGCCGGTGGCGCCTTCGCCCTGGACGAGTGCGCCGAGCTGCGACGCGGCCTGGATCGTGTGGACTCGCTGAACTTTAATTTGCATAAATTTATGCTCGTCAACTTTGACTGCTCGGCGATGTGGCTGCGCGACGCCAACAAGGTGGTGGACAGCTTCAACGTGGACCGCATCTATCTGAAGCACAAGTACGAGGGCCAGACGCAGCTGCCGGATTTCCGCCACTGGCAGATCCCGCTGGGTCGCCGCTTCCGTGCGCTCAAAGTGTGGATAACATTCCGCACCCTGGGCGCCGAGGGCCTCCGCGCACACATGCGCAAACACATCGACCTGGCCACCCAGTTCGAGGGGCTGGTTAAGGCGGACGAACGTTTCGAGTTGGTTGCTCCGCGCGCCCTGGGCTTGGTGTGCTTCCGGGCGAAGGGTGATAATGAAATCACGGCACAGCTGCTGCAACGCTTGATGGAGCGCAAAAAGATTTACATGGTCAAGGCAGAGCATCGTGGCCAGCTGTTCCTGCGCTTTGCAGTATGCGGCATGGACCCAAAACCGTCGGACATTGAGTTTGCCTGGACGGAGATCGAGACACAGCTGACCTCGCTGGGTGCCAAGCAGCAGGTTAAAGCACGCAAGCCCGGAGAAGTAACGGAGCTAACACATCACTTAAGTGGGCTACAATTTACAAATGAAACATTGCAGCGATAGCCTCTAATTCAAAAATACTCCAATCCTCATATACACACATGTACTTACTTATAAAGACAATAATTATTTAGTTGGTCCAGTCGTTGGCATGTAACGAATTAGTTAAGATTTAATAAACGGAGAAAAACAAAAAAAAGTTACATAAGAAAACCTATTTATTAAATTTCAAATCAGCACTTTAAATTTTACCGCCACATAAACAGTGTACGAAAACGCAAACCTGTCTGGGTCGTTTCGATATATATTACAGGTATGTAGATGCGATATTAGTAAACGATATACGAGAGTGCTGCCAGACTTGCGTTAATTCAATCAGCTGTTCAAAGCAATACAAGCAACTTTCACGTCGAACCCGATATGCACTTACAACATATTACATACAACATATTACATATAACATATTTTTAATGCATATGTACGCGTTTTGCAGACATTTGCCAATACAAGTTGGCAACCACAAAAATTTACAATTAATTGCGTGCCCAAAAATAATTAGTATGCAAACGATGCGATATAAAATTTGTAACGTCGACAAGGGTATTGGGAAATCTGTCTAAATGACAGTTTTGCCAGCATAAAATATAAAACACAAAACACAACTTTAATTGTACCGCTTTCGAAAACAATAAAAAAAACAATACTCATCCAGCCTATTGGGACTTTGACATGCAATGGTAAGTGCTCGCTATCCTGCTGCATAAGCAAATCCTTGAGCATTGCCTCCTTCTCGTAGTCGCTGCTGGGCCCCAGTTATGTATAGACTAGCCAGCAGGCGGAGCTTATACAATGCAGCGGCACTTAAGGCAGAGCTCACCGGGCTGCAACAACATGGCAGCCACTTTGATTTCAACCACAACTTGGAGTCGGCCAAGCGGAATGCCCGGGTTGTGATCATTGGCGGTGGACTGGCGGGCTTGTCGGCGGCGAAGCATCTGCTATCAAACGGATTCCTTGGGACTATCGTCCTGGAGGCTACCGAACGTTATGGCGGTCGAATTAACTCGAAGCGCTTTGGCGACACATTCTGCGAGCTGGGCGCCAAATGGGTGAACATTGACGGCTCCCACGACTCCATGTACCAGCTGTTACGCAACGCGGACGGGCTGGCCAAGCAACTGAGGCAGCCGACACCCGTAACCTATGTGCAC
This sequence comes from Drosophila micromelanica, assembly GCA_004143825.1. NCBI lineage: Eukaryota > Metazoa > Arthropoda > Insecta > Diptera > Drosophilidae > Drosophila > Drosophila micromelanica. The sequence continues at coordinate 17,045 of SCDY01001845.1, read as the reverse complement.
ACCGAGGGCGAGGGGCAGCACGTTAAGGTGCCGCTCAGCATGGTTGAGCTGATAGACCAGCTGTTTCGGGACTTGTGTCGCGGCTTCAAAGTACGGGACAAGGTGAAAAGCGGCGGGGATCTGCACTCGTTGGACAACGTGATGAGCTACTTTCAGTCGGAGAGCAACAAGCTGATACTGTCGTCGTTTAAGCAGCCTGGCGAGCAGGCAATAGCTCGTGACATCTTTCAGTCGCTGTTCAAGGACTTTAGCAGCGTATTGGGCTGCTGTCTGGAGTATGTAAATATCCAGCACGTCACCACTTGCCCGGTGCAGCAGGAAGCGGATCCCATTTATGTGCCGACCGGACTGGACAACATCGTTGATGCGCTGACGTACGACCTGGACCAACAGCAGCTGCAGACAGGCAAACCCGTTGGCCAGATACAATGGAAAGCGTTGACAGAATCCCAGTTTGTTGGCTGCTTGGATGGCACCAAGCACCATGCAGATCACATTATCTGTACGCTGCCCTTGGGAGTGCTGAAGAACTTTTCTAGAATTCTGTTTAAGCCGACGCTCCCTCTGGATAAGCTGCAGGCCATACACAATCTGGGCTTTGGCAATCCTGTTAAAATCTATCTCTCCTACAAGCGGCCCATCGGTCGCTGGCTCAAGTCCAATATCCGACCCTTGGCTCCATTGGCGCAGCCAAGTCGAATCCAAACCGACGAAGCGATTAACTCTAATTTGGAGCGCAGCTGGACGCAACAGATTGTGGAGATATCGCAGCTGCCCCGAAGCCAGCACGTGCTCGAGATACGAGTTGGTGGCGGCTACTACGACGAGATCGAGAAGCTGCCCGATGCGGCGCTCCTCGAGCAGATTACAGTCCTGCTGCGCCAGTGCCTAAGCAACCAACGGGTGCCCTACCCGCAGAGCATGCTGCGCTCCAACTGGAACAGCTCTGCCTGCTATCTGGGCGGCCGGCCCTATTTCTCCGTCAACAGCAGCGTCCGAGATGTGCAGTGCCTGGCGGCTCCGCTGGGCGATGCGGTGCCGACGCTGCTCTTCGCTGGCGATGCCACCGCGCTCCACGGCTTCGGCACCATCGACGGGGCACGCTCCAGCGGAATTCGGGAGGCGCAACGCATTATCGATTTTTACCATAGGAGATATAGCGTTTAATCGCAGACTCGTCAATGAACCTAGTCAAAATTGGTAGTTACAAATTTATGAAATTTAATTATTAAGCAAATTTATTAAATATGAGTAGCAATTACAAACAACAACAATAACGATGATTTATTGATTATTAATTATATTCCATATTAAGCTAGCTGGATGAATGTGAAAACCAGAAGAGGTCAACTTGATGATTGCGATTTGAGGCGGAGTAGAGTAACCAATGCTTGAATTCCCTAAACATGTCACTTTGGATGCTCGCATGGAGCTCACTTTTGGTCAGCCGGCTCGCTCAGCTCCAGCTCATCGGCCGCGGCGCTCACTTCCTTCCAGGAGTACTCCATGTCCTCCGATTGCGTGAAGCGCGAACAGACGGCCATGCGCAAGAAGTAGACATCGCGTATCTTCGCCGGCACCATGTGTATGTGGCCGCGTCCGTTGATCCGCTTGAGCAGCGCTTCGTTGCGCTCATTGCTGCCCTTCAGCCGGAAGCAGACCAGGCCCATGTTCACTTCGGCGGCCAGCTCAAAGCGCTCATCCTGCACGCAGAGTTCGCCAAACTGCTTCGCAAAGCCGCAATGGCGTCGGATGTGCGCCTGGAGATTCTCGACGCCGTACAGACGCAGCACGAACCAGAGCTTCAAGGCGCGGAAACGTCGACCCAGCGGAATCTGCCAGTGGCGGTAGTCGGGCGCTGAGCCCTGCATGTCGTGCTTCAGGTAGAGCGGATCCACGTTGAATGCGTTAACCACCCAGCTGGGATCCTTCAGCCACATGGCGGAGCAGTCAAAGTTGACCAGCATCCACTTGTGGGGATTGAAGTTGAACGAGTCCGCCGTCTCAATGCCCTTCATGTGGTGACGATACTCGGGGCAAATGAAGGCGGAGCCCGCGTAGGCCGCGTCCACGTGCACCCAGACATTGTGCTTGTTGGCCACCGGACCGCACTCGTCCAGGCGATCGAAGGCACACGAGTTTGTCGTGCCCAGGGTGACCACCGCATAGAAGGGTATCAGACCATCGGCCAGATCTTGCTCGATCGCCTTCTCTAAGGCGGAGCCGCGTAGACGATTGTTCTCGTCCGCCGGCACCGAACGCAGCTTGACGCCGCCCAGGAGACCCGCCCGCTCCACGGAGGAGTGTGCCTGGGCGGAGGCATAGCCCACCAGTTTGCCAATTATGGTGTGCTCATCCCACTCGGGATGCTGGGCCTTCACCTCCTGCAGCTTCTTAGCCTTGGCGCCAAGCAGCGCCACCAATGTGGATTCGCTGGCCGTGCCTTGGATGACGCCGCCGCCTTTGCCGCCGGAACAGGCCAAAAACTCGGCCGGCAAATCGAGCATCTTGCCCAGCCAATCAAGCATGACCACCTCCAGCTCCGTGCACGCCGGACTGGCTATCCAGGTGAAGCCGATGCAGGCGATCGCTCCGCTCAGCATGTCCGCCACAATTGCCGGATAGGAGTTGGCCGTCGGGAAGTAGGCATGGAACTTGGGGCTGTGCCAGTGTGTCACGCCCGGCATGATGACTCTCTCGATGTCCTTCATCACATCCTGCCAGTCCTCCGGCTTCTCCGGTGCCGCATCTGGAATCAGTGGCTGCAAGTAACCGGGCTTCACCTCGGGCAGCACCCGCCTGCAGAAATTGCATTAGTAATCTGATTAGCATCCCATTCTGAAAGCCTTTTGTCAGTTACGAAAATTAAATTTAAGTCTCCACCCCCCAAACAATACCCACCACCCACTGCTGCCTGGGTCACAAAAAATCAATAGCAGCCTAGAGCAACAGTTACAATGGCATAAATTGAGCATTTTTGTGGGAATTAGGAGTGCATTCACATCACATTGAAGCGACAATTTTTATGATTATCAATTAAAGAAATCAACATTTAGTTGAACAAATCACGAATTAGATAACCAAAGATCTAATTGATACAAATATAAAATTTATGAACTTTTAGTGGCAATGTTATCAATATGTTTTTTTTTTTAAATCGAATAAATTCAATTAAACTTTAACACACTTTTCTCCTCTTCATATTTATACCGGCCAAATTATGCGCACCTAGACTATTAATTTTCTTTGCTTAAGTTTTGTTAAATATTAACCCTCAATTCCAGCTCTTAATGAAATAAATATATAACATATAATAATGGATAAATTCACAATTTCACTCAAAAGCAAGTAAAAACAGCTAGTGATCAACAAGAGCTTTCAATCTATCAAAAACTAAACGAAAAGTTTGTAGTATTTTTTTTTGGTATTTATGAAAAACCAAGTCTTGAAATCTGTTCTATTTGATATTTATGAAAAGTCGGACAGTTTACTACTGCAAACACAAAACCAAAGATAATATATGTATAAAGTGTTTATATTGTCTTTGATAAAACCCTTTCTACCCATATTTTAAAGGTTTCAAGTCATAATAATTTAGATCTTTTTAAATGCGTTTTAAAAGGATTTCTTCAAACTTTTTATTAAAATGTTTCTATAGAAAAACAGACAAATTTTTTGTACACAAGTAATGAATACTGCAATTTAATATATATGGAAAATATTGCAGGGCACAATGAAAGATATTAGTCATAAATAATGGATTAGGTGGGCTTCAAAAACGTTGGCAAAGTAAAATTTTCACGATTAGAGATCTGATAGTTCCAAGGCAATGGCATTAAAAGTGTTCAAGAACAATGTACAGCCAGCAACTGTAGTCGAAGGTAAATAATTATTTGGGCCTTGACACGCCAACAAACAGTTAAAAAAAAACCTTATAATGTTGTAATTAATAAGCTGGCGATTTCAAAGCACTAGCAAAAAAAAAAACAAAACAAAAACTTGTGAAAGGCCTCAACAATTGGCTACTGGAAGGCCGAAACGGGGCGAACAAATCGGGCCGAGACTTTCCCATGACTCAAAACTCGAGTATTTTGAATCGAAAAGTCGTTCACATCGATTGCGGAAATCGCAAAAGGGAGCTCGTGTCTAACTGTGGGTCAAGCAGAACGAACTTTCGAATTTTATTTTCGTGTGGCGCTGAGGTCAATTCACGTTAATAAAATTGAATTAAATTGAATTCAATTGTGGTTACCTGTCTCGTATGTTCTCCAAGTAATCGGCTATATAATCCACCATCGATTTGGCAAAGTCTCTGAATTCGGGCGCCTCCATATCGATCTGTAAGAGCAGTTCAAACAGTTCACAAATTAATTAGGCCCATACACAAATGTAATTTACACGTTGTACTAAAAAATAAAAATAAAATAAAAAACCTGCCACTCACCGAAACCCTGGAATCCAGTTTATCCGTCACCTCAGTGTTAGCTTTCAAAGTGTTAGTAGGAGTTTTGCTCATGATCAATAAATAATGAGATTCTTGCGTGGAATGCTGTGTGTTAGTTATATTAATCAGTTCAATGCGAAGAGTGGGAAAAAGCTTGGCAATGATAATCTGGCAACAGGTGCTTTCATTCACAGTGCAGTTGTGTTGGCTAAGCCAAAGCTGAGATAATGCTAATCAGTGCGAGACTTGACAAAATAATCTACCTTAAACCAAATATACAATATTGTAATTATAAGTTTAGTATTTTAAAGTGCTAGAATAATATTTAAAAAAAAAAACTTTTTTTCAGCAGTTTTTAATTCTAAATTTACCTAGGTGATATTGGAATACAAAAGCACACCTCAAACATAATCCAATTCAAACCAAATATTCAATATACAAATTATAAGTTTAGTATTTTAAAGTGCTTTTTTTATCTAGCAAAAAAAATTTAGCTAGTTGTTTTTTCGAGTGTATATTAGAATACAAAAGCACGCCTTAAAAATAATCCACTTTAAACCAAATTTTAAATTTACAAATTATAAATTTGGTTTCTTAAAGAGCTCGTAAAACATTTTAAAAAATACTTGGTTTTTTGTCAACTATATTAACTATATTAACTATTAAAATACAAAAGCACACCTTAAACATAATCTACCTTATACCAAATTACGAATTAGAAGTTTAGTTTCTTAAAGTACTGGAATGACATTTAAAAAAATACTTTTTTTTTTACTTTATACTTTGTCAAAGCTATTTCTGATTTTATATACTATATTTAGCGCTTTCTAAATTTAGCTACTTGTTTTTTTCAAGTGTATATATTAGAATACTCGTCTAAGCAATTGCAAAAGTTGTTTTTGCCCATTTGTTGCTCAGAGCACAAGCCTAGTTAAATTTATTCGTCTGCAGTTAATTTTTATGATTAATTAAAAGAAAAAAATGCTTTAAAGCCCTCCGATGCGATGCAAACAAGTCAACAAAGTTGTTTGGCATTGAAACTGCAGGCGGCTGCTTAAATGTTATAACAAAAAGCCTGTTGTAGAAACCAGGCCAGAACAGGCCAAAATTTGATAAGATTGTTGGAATGTTGACAGACTCAGAAAATAGTCTTCAAGGCTGAACAGAAAAGTTTGAATTAAAGCGCTGCTTGAAAGGTCACTTGGCAATATTAAGTATACGCCCCGTGTTTCAGTGCGATTATGTATGTTTTAAAGCACATTAATTGTTTAAATATGCTCAAGAGGCACACGCACACACACACACACACACGCACACGCACACACGCACACTCACCACTTAAGTTAACCGCTTTAAATTATTTGCACTTTTTGCCGTAGTTGTCGCCGAGCTACAATTTCGCTTCGCGTTTGCTATTTAAGTGAGTTCTAGCCACAATTATTTCAAGCTGTGCCCGCTCTGGCATCTGTTTGCCAACTGAGTGATGCTCGCCGCTCGGCGAGGGCTTTTAAAGCATCGCCTCGCGCCAAGCTCCGAAAGCAGCCGCAGGACCGGTTCAGGCGATTCCCTCGATTCATTTAAATCGCAACCCCCAATCGCTGAATTGTATCCAAAAGAAATCTTTTTTTTTGGCATAAACATGCATACAATTTACGGATGCGTATATTTATAACAATTTTAATTGTTACATATATATATGGTATTTTGATCACACAAAGAGTGCATTAAACTTTTGATAAACAAGATTCACAGTTGCTTTACGTTTAATCCAATGCGATCGATAGAAGATTTCCCCCTCCAAGCTCGTGAATCACTCGCTGCGTGGGGATTCCTCAAACTACCAGAAAACAACAAGAGATACAAAACTGAATGCGTATTAAACAAAAACGCTGCAGTCGGGTGTAGCCGACAGCGCAATACTCGTTCACGAATTAACAGCTAAAAACCTAAAAGCAGTCAAAAAGTGTCTTATTAACTATTAAAAAAGCTTTGGACTATTTTTAGCTTTTTCCAATATAATAATAATAGTAATAATAATAATGGTAATAATAAAAATAATAATAATAATAATAATAATAATAATAATAATCAAAAAGTGTCTTTTTGTTGTTGAAGGGTGATCCGATTTATTTAATATAATAATTTTATTTTCGCGGTTTACTCGCCCAAGATATATTTTTTTTATTTGCTACGCCCTCAGTTGGCATATGAGAATTAAATTTTTGTCTAAAATTACATTATGAATCTGAATTAAGAGATATATAAATTAAGTTAAAAATGTAAAGTCTCCAGACATTCGGACGGACATTGCACAGACTTAATATACTCTTTTCACGTTGTGAACGGATAGAAAAGATAGATAAAAATATTGCAAAAGAAAACCAAATAAAATTTACATTTCTGACGCAAAAACAAAATTTTGCGACAGGTTTTCAGATACGTAGAGCCGCTGAAAGTGTGTGTGTATCTGTATCTGTATCTGTATCTGTATCTGTATCTGTATCTGTATCTGTATCTGACACATGCACGACGATGGTCCAATGAGCACGGGACTCCATCGATGTTTATGACGTCAAAAGCTTCACTCTCTGTTATATACTAGATGTTGGCTGGGGAGGGTGGAAGGGGAAGGGGGAAGTCACCCAACTGTTGCTGGATGCGAGTGCGTGTGCCTGGCATTTCAACGAAGCCACTTTGCAAAATCACTTGACTGAATCAACAGATTTTTGCCATGCCAACGGCAACTTGGCTCTTATTGTGATGCCACCCTCACCCACAACCAACATTCCCAACCCACCCCAACGTCTCCTCTGTGTATCTGCCCTTGCTCTAATGGGGGGTTGGAGAGGATAAAGTGCTGCCTTTCCTTTCTTTCTTTATGTTGGAGTAGTTCTATTTGATTTATGGCTGACTTGAGTTGAAAAGCTTGCCCATTGGAGCCAGGAGTGGTCTGATGATGGCGCCCAGAAGTGGGGGATTGCATAATCGAGCGCACGAACATAAAATAAACTCGGTGCGATAAATTTGGGGCCACACAACTTAGGTAATCCCAAGCATTAACTTTAATCAGAATTCTATTCAGAATATTTCTTAGCAATTTATACAGTTTAGAAATGCATTCTTGGTAAATTTGTAATGTGAACTAATTTATTACTAGTTTGCCTGTTTGGTCCAAATATTATTTCATGATTTGATACCGATAATTAAGAATTCTAAGCAAACGAAATCACACTTTCTCTGATTTTTAATGAAATCAATAAATCTAGTTACAAACTAGATGAAGGCTTTTTATAAGAAAGTGAAACGCGGATCAAATATCTATATTATTAATCTATTAATTTTAGAACAACGAGGCTGAAGATATCCTGGCTACAATATACCCTGAACCCTGCGACCATTTTATTCATATAGAAACCAGTTTGCAATTCTGTAGTTTAATTAACACACCCTACACCACACTACATTTGTTGTAGCTCTTACAGACTCTGAGAAATTGTAAGAAAACCAAAAGTTAAATCGATTTTTATAGATATTAATGTAACGGAGCCGGTTATCAAAAAGAAATGATAAATTTGTTCTGCGTATGATATATGAACTATCAGACGGTCTAAGATCAGACGGAAAGACAGGCAGACAGACTTGGCTACATTAACTTAGCTCGTCGTCCTGATTAAAAATATAAGAATAATTTTATAAGGTCAAAGATGCCACCTTCTGTCTGCTATACCCTTTTTACCCATTTTGAATGGGTTCAGGGTATAAAAAACCTCAACTGCGTGTGATATAAAATAACTTTTCAATGCAAACTTCAAACAGAAATGATTATATCGACTGTCAATGATCATTAAGAATATATATTCTATATGTGTATATTCGTCCTTCTGCCGGGGACACGCTTTGTATCCGCATTTACAATGTTTACAGATTATACAAATTAGTAACGCGCAGTGTCATATTTAATATGTATTTATTGTATTGAATTCTTTTGTTCACGTAACAAATTTTTTTCTGTATTCTGCAACATGTAACTTTTCGCTCTTCTGTCTGAGTTAATGATTTGTACGATTTACTCAGATCCGCGCGTTGAGTCCATTCGGCAAAAACAATATTGAACCCGCGCGCGCACAAAGTAAGCCAAAAATGATAAAAACGTTGGTCAATTACTTCTGCAAAAGGCGACGCGTTACAAAGTTTGCATAGTTTGGTAGAAACATAATCGAAAGTACTTAATAAATGCTACAGGTAGTTACAACTTAATCGACTAGGCACGCTACTGCGCAATGGTTGATGGCAGATTGAGCAGGGTGCTCTGTCCGCTGGGCAAATAGGCGACGCCACGTGACCTCGATAGCTGGTAGGCAATGTCCTCAGCAGCTTCGATACGACGCAGCTCGACCAAACCGTCGCCAGCCTCGCCGAACGACCTGGCCAGCAAATCGGCAGCGGCGGCATCACCCTCGGCCGAAATAATGGAAGCCAACTTCTGTTGCTCGGCCTTCTCCACCACGAAGCGAGCCTTCTCAGCCTCCTGTTGGGCAACCTGTTTCATTTCAACAGCTAGCGTGAACTCACGGCCAAAGGTCAAGTGCGTCAGCGAGATGTCATCCAAAATGAAACCGAACTGCTTTGCACGCACAGTCAGCTCCTGAGACACGCGCTGCGACACCATCTGTAGACAAGACAGAAAATGTTAAATTTAATTCATTTGGGTACAGCTCTCAATTGATGCTCACCTCACGCTGCGTAATCAGCTCACCGGCATCGAACTGAGCGACAACGGCCTTCAGCACCTCAGGCGCAATGGAAGGCAGCACACGCTCGTCGTAGTCTTGGCCGAGAATTGTGTAGATCTTTGGCAGCTCATCTGGTATTGGACGATACAAGATTCGAAGTGTGATATTGACATTCTGCAAATCCTTGCTACCGGTTATAACCGGCACATTCCGGGGTTGCGAGCGAATGTCGAAGATGATGGGCCGCTGCACCCAGGGAATAAAGAAGTGTGTTCCCTCGCCTACAACGTGCTCCTTGATGCCAGTGAAGCGATCAAAGATCACAGCCCGATGGCCACCTTCAACGTTATATAATGCGGAGTTCACAACACCACCCAGCAGGGCCACGCCGAGACCCATTTGGCCAATTCGATTAAAAAACTGAGCAGCCATTTCCTTAAAACACCTTAATAAACGAAAAAAAATATACAGTTTCAGCGAAGATATTTACAATATGTGTGTTTTGTGTGTTTATGTAAATTATCCAAAAGCCGACTAAGTTTTGTATTTCGTCAGATTTGTAGGTTAGAACATCATGTAAACTCGCAAAGTGAAATGCCTGCACTCCTATTGAGTTGCATTTTGCACTTGTTCGGGTACATTATATCTGTTAACACTTTTTACTAACTTTTTATTTGTTGCTGCACACGTTAAAAATGTTTAATCGCGTTGAAATTGCACAAAAGCACTTGCTTTAAGAAAACCGCACGCAATAAGACGACAGCTGACAGTGTTGCAAACGACTAATAGCGGCAATGTGAGGTTCATAGTGATGGCATATGATAGATGCTCCTCACAAATACCGATAAGTCGATAGTCCGCAAAACATTTAAATGAAAGTGCGGTCCTTCGAAAATAAATGAAAATAAAGCTATTGCGGATAAATAGTTTAAAAAAATCGTTTATTGCGTCATCTCTGCACGACCCGCCGTTTTGGGCATCTTTTTATTAGTAGAATCCTCCAGCTCCTTCGCTTTGTAGTAATGGGGCGCAACCTCCAGCAACCATTTGCTCTCAATTTCAATAACCTGACGCATATACTCCTTGGAGGTGAAGACGAGCTCATGGTAAAGCACCCAACGCGGCAGCTCTTCAAATAACGATGAGTTGGGATGTATCATTACGGTTTGATTGTGCTTAATTGTCTTGTAGTGGCCGCCTTTGGAGAGACGTGCCACATGATAAAAGTAGCCGGCTGTGGCAGCCTTCCGGACATTAATTGTCTCCGGCAAGCAGCTAACCATATCAATTTCGACGCGCTGCATCAGACCGACTAGCTGTTCACGCACATCGCGCGCCCTCTTCATGGATCGATACTGTATGAAGTTCTCGTAACACCATTGCGTACTGTAATCCGTTTCCGCCCACTGATTGTAGACCTGCAGCAGACTTAGGTGGTCGCCATGCATGTGATTGAAGTTCTTGCGCGCGGTATCGGCGTGTATAATCTTGTCCTTGGGCCGATAGAAGATGGCGCTATTTACCGATAGCATGGCCGCAATGGTGACCATCTCCTCGGAGCACTTGTATCTGAAAATAATTAAATTGATTATCTAATTCCATACTCGAAGCAACCAAATGCAACATACTTCTCGCTGGCCAGCAACATTTTGCCCATCATGGGATCCACGGGAAACTCCGCCATGCGCCGGCCCAGCTTGGTCAATTCACCGTGATGGTTGAGCGCACCCAACGCGTACAGTTGCTCTAGTGCCAGCACCAATGTCTCGTGTGGCGGCGGATCGAGGAAATCAAAGTGTATCAGATCATTAATGCCCAAGGCTTTGAGCATGAGCACCGCATTACCCAGGTTTATGCGGCAAATCTCTGGCACTGTGTTCTCCTCCAGCTCGTGTTTGTACGCCCAGGCGGTGTACAGTCGAAAGCATTTCCCCGGCGCCGTACGGCCAGCTCGTCCCGCTCGTTGGTTCGCCGAAGCCTTTGAAATTGGCACCACCATCAGCGATTCCATTCCCGTGCGCGAGTTAAAGTTGTTCTGCTTGGCAAAGCCCGGATCGATGACGTATATGATATTGTCTATGGTCAGCGATGTTTCCGCGATATTCGTGGCAAGGATCACCTTGCGTGCGTTTGGCGGAGTCGGCTCGAAGATTTTCGCCTGCATATCGCTGGGCAGATTGGCATAGACCGGAACGACAATGAGCTCGCGTATCTTGGAGCCCAGACGCTTAACGCGATCCTGTAGCACTTCTTGGCACGTCTCGATCTCGTCCTGGCCCGTTAGAAACACCAAAATATCGCCAAGCGGCTGCGTAGCGTGAATCTGCAGCACTGACACGCAGCAGGCATCGATATAGTCAGCTTCGGGCGCCTTCGTGTAGAATATATCCACCGGATACCGTCTGCCGGGTATGCGAAAAATGGGGGCATCGTCAAAGAAGGCGGAAAACTTCTCGGCATCCAGAGTGGCGCTGGAGATGAGCAGCTTTAGCTCAGGCCGAAACCGTGCTATATCCTTCACAAGACCGAACAGAATGTCCGTGTGCAATGTGCGCTCGTGCGCCTCGTCAATGATCATGACGCTGTAGGAGCCCAGATCCGGTTCAGAGAGGAACTCTCGGTGCAGCGTACCATCCGTCATATACTTGAGTATGGTGCGATCCGAAGTGCAGTCCTCAAAGCGTATGCTGTAGCCCACCTCGTTGCCCAGCTTGACACCCATCTCTTCGGCCACACGGGCTGCCACGGACATGGCGGCCACGCGACGCGGCTGCGTGCAGCCAATCATCTTCTTATCCTGCGTAAATCCAGCCTCGACCAGGTACTGCGGCACCTGTGTGGTCTTGCCAGAACCTGTCTCGCCCTCAATAATCAGCACCTGATGCTCCTTAACAGCAGCTATGAGATCCTCCTTGAATGGATACACCGGCAGAGATTTGCGGGTTTCATCCAGCGTGAGACGCTTGCGTTCCTTTTCAGTTAGCTCCGGCTGTTTGGCCGTCTTCTCGCGGCTCCCATCGAGCGTCAGTGCCTGAATGAAATCAATTTGATCATCCAGCAGCAGCTCGTATTCCTCCTCAGCTTTGGCATCCTTGGCACCAAATTGAAAACGCGCCGAGGCCAGCTGCTCGGCCTCCCATTTCCTTTGCTCCGAGTTGGGCTGCTTCTCAAAGTCGTCCACCTCGACGTACTCCGCTGCAACACATGACGAGTCAGCTTGAAATATATTCTATATACATTAAATATTTACATTTTTCCCCTTTCTTAAGATCCTGCGGCATATGATAGCGCTGTATGCGCTCCAGTTCACGTGCCTTCTCGTGCTCCTTGGCTATGTTCAACAGCTGCTTCTTGTACTGCCGCTCCTCCCGTTCGCGTTTAGTCAACCTAAAGGGAAACAAGAACAGGTCAGTATTAAATAGGACAATGGGAAATAGGTAACAACTTACACGCTCTCCTCGAAGAGATACTCATCATCTAGGATATCTGCTTCCAGCTCGGCCACTTTGTCCTCCTTGCGTTTCTCCAAGTACTGGCGGCGTGATTGCACGCGCAGGTGCGGCACAATCTTGTCGCGATCCTCATGCTCAAGCTTTAGACGTTTGGTGGCCTCTTCAATTGCCTTCCGGCTGCCGGTGGCCTCAACCACTTTCCGGGTGCGCTCCTCATCGCGCTGTTTGAGGCGGTTGGCAAACTCGTCTCTTTCACGCAGATCCCTTATGCGGGATTCCTCCTCGCTGTCTGGCTCCTCAGCACTGCTACTGCTGCTGTTGGCCGTTCGTTTACGATTTTTACTCGACATATTTAAAAAAAACAAGTGAACTGCAAGAGACAACAAATAATATAGCTCGCCGGGTTTTTAAGCACGGTACGTTGTTCACAGTGCTCAAAATATTACATATTGATGCAGTATGTAAAGTAGTTTGTTTTGTTTGATGGTATGCAGCTTATTAAAAGCATTACATATAGTTTAACAGTATTAACAATTAACAATTTAACAATATTTCGTTTAAGTTAATTTACAAAAATAGTGCAGTTTATATAATTATTATATTTAACTATGTTTATGGGGGCCTGCAATTATTATCGATAGATTCCTAGCATATCGATTACACTTCACTGCACTGCATGCAGCCCTGGCTTCCAAAAAGTGCATCACTTAAATACAGTGCGGTTTGGTAAACAAACCAATTTCAAGCATGTCGCGCCAATTAAGCTTTTGTCCTCAGCAGGAGTATGAGCTCATTGAATATCCTGGCCGTGTGGTCAACACAGACCGCATGCTGTCCACTCTAGGCGGCATTGTCAACATATCAAAGGTACACCCAAAGAGTTCAGAAGTGTGCTTACAACGTGCACCTTATATCCATCCACTTTGCAGGTTCTGGGTGACGAAAAGAAACGTTTGGAGTTGCGTTACCATCCGGACAATCCGTACAACAAGCCCGCCTTTGGGGACTGCACAGACAAGTCGGGGGTGCTGCTGTCGATCACCGTACGACGACACAAACGCGATAAATCTCGTCCGCCGCAGCACTTTGTGCGCGTTCTGGGCCATTGCAGCCGCAGCTTCTCTTTCGAGTGTAAGTGAGGTGTGGAACATGTGTTGCCCGATTCGAGTAGTAACCAGGATCAGCTGCTTGCAGCGCTCTGTGACTTTCAGTACCTGCCACTGTGGCGCACGCCCAAAAGTGACGATGCCCGCGCCGCCTCGGAGCTGACATATGCGCTGGACCAGGTGCAGCCGCGTGGTGTCACCGACATGGAGTATTTCAAGTGAGTGAAAGAGCTATGCAATTGCATATTTAATGCAATACTTAATCTCTGCAGACGCCCACAGGCCCAGTTGCTCTGCCTGCCGGAGCTGTTTGCACGCGTGGACATTGTGCATAGCGGACACTATAGAATGGATGGCAATGAGGATGGCCAGCATGAGGTGCTGGGTGTAATGGCCAAGTCCACCTATGATAATCACGATGTCGTCTCGTTCAACATGCAGGACACATTTCCCACCCAGCCAGATTCGCAGATACTCAAACGCCTCAAAGTCAAGTACGTGTCGGATGAGCAATTTGCACGCGTCAAGAAGCTGTTCGATGAGGTGCCCATCTGGACGCGTGTGGCGCTGCTGTACGAATCGGGCGTGACCCATGAGAAGCTCAAGTGCATCATACCCTCACTGGCGTTTTACTTCAGCAACGGCCCTTGGCGAACGCTGTACGTCCGCTATGGCTACGATCCGCGCAAGGACTTTAAGAGTCGACACTTTCAGACATTTGACTTTCGGTTGCGCTTCGGCTCGGGCGTGTCGGAGTTTGTATACTCGCGCAAGTCCCTAAAACAGAAAAGAACCACGTCCGCCGGCGAGGAGACGAAATGCGAATTGGTGCAAAACATCGATTATCCGTATTTGGATGAGCACAAGCTGCCGCGTTCCAGGCAGTGCATGCTGCGCTATTGCGACGTGCGCCTGCCAAAGATACAGGAAATGCTGGAGAAGATTCCCACGCCGCTAACGGGCGCTGTCTGCAATGAACGCACCGGCTGGCTGCCACCCAGCTTCGATGCACAGGTGCGCCAAATTGTGTGCGCCACGATCAGTGAACTGCTGCGTAACCATTATCGCAAGGAGCACCTGACCGCCGAAGTGGAGGCTGTGCCCCAGGCGGATGGGGAAGCAGAGCCCGAAGAGGAGGAGTACTATGTCGAAGACGAAGAGACGCAAGAGGAGGACATGGACCTCGACGAAACGCCGGCCAACCAAAGCTTAGACGACAAAAATATAGAACAGTTGCTTAACAATATCACAAGTTAGCTCCATGATTGCAACTATAATCGTTGAAATCTACATTTTGAATTGGGTAAAACAATAGATCCCTATAATATCTCTATTCTGTAAATAAGTCTGTGTCGGCCGGATCGAACAACTATATAGCACTGTATCTGTAACAAACGCTGATATCAGTTAGTTGCCATTTTTAATTAATTATTTTGAATTGAATTGAATCACTTAGATGTTTATTGCCTGATCTTTATCAAACTTGATGTGATTCATATGCGAATGTAATATAAATTTTCAATAACAAAAGGTCAGATCAAGCGGCTATTTAATTTAAAAATAATATATATTTATTACATAGGATTGCTATATTATTTTTTAAAATTTATTTTATAATATAATGTGTGCATATTTAAACAAATTTGCTTTGGCTTAGGTTCAGGCTTCGACTGTCTTTTTTCATACTTGTTCAAATCAGGGTTCAGTTCAGAAATATTGGTTTATATAACATAGTATGCGAATACCTTAATTTTGTCAATAGACAAATAAAGTTAAAATTATCCAGTTCTGAAATCAATATCAGTTTTTAAACATAAAATGCGCTAAAAAAAAAAAACAAAAAGAATGCACCATTCTAATACAAACAATAAATTTTAATTGAAAATATTTTTAAAAATATTCGATAAGTGTATCTATTAAGAATCTAATTTAAATTCTTGGACACAATGGGCGTGGCTAAAAGGACGCACAACACAAAAAGCAACGGCTGTGGCCTTGTCACTCTTGATGACTGCATACAGGGCGCCAAATTGTGGAACAGGATGCCATTCGAAGAGAAGGAAACGTATCGTCAAATGGACGATCCCATGGAGGGATGCGAACAATATGAACCTGAGGCCTCCTCAAGCAGATCGAACGAAACTTGTTTCTCGCTCCTCAAACGCAAGAAGCGCTGCCGCGTCCAGCGCAAGAAGTGGACCAAACCGGGTCCCATCACGACGAACCCGTATTTAAACTACGTTCGCACCATTCGGCGCAAATACTGTGGACTGCTCCCCAATCAACTGGTTTCTTTGGCGGCCTACCACTGGCGGCATCTGAGTGATAATCAGAAACTTCGCTATCGTCTTCAGGTAGGATCATAAATATTTTTTGGCTAAAATCCAATTATCTCTCCCCCTCTCTCTCCAACAGGCCTCCAAAGAAAAAGCCAAAAAGCGTCTGAATCGCCGAAAGGCTTGCGAGCCTCCTCCAGGTTCTCGGCAACCTATTTACCTCTACCATTTGTTAGTCTGTCCTTCCTACTATTATTGATAAATTTACAGTTTTTTTTCGCTCATAAACAATAAAAGAATTTATGCAGTATTTTATAAAATTATTACAACACAATTGAAAGCTGGCCAGAAATGAAAATTTTTTAAAATTTATTTTTAAAAAAGTAAAACATTTTCTTGATCAATTAAGAACAAGCTATACTAATTCACCGTCTTAATTATTATTAAAAATTTTAAAATTTCACAACAACTTTTTGCCAAATTGGGAGATTAGTTTTAAAAAAGTGAAAGATTTAAAATTTATTTCGATTTATAATAATTTTTTCCAAATGTTTAAAGTCGTTAAACAGTTACTCAGTTAAAATACCCATTACTTCATGGATGAATATGAAATGCATCTGAACAAGGAAACAATCTAGTGGCGAAAGCATATTCAAGCTTCGGCATATTCAATACACAAAAAGTTGAAATTCCTAATAAATGTGGGAGAAAATTAAATATTTGACACATATAAAAAAGCTGTGCATGAGTTCATTTTATTAGTTCCAAGAAATTATAAAGGAAGCAGACATGTATTTTATATATAAATATATATATATTGAATATAAGAACAAAACAGCTTCGTCATTTTTTTAGATAGTTGATTAGATAGTGTAGATAAGAGCTTTAAGCAGGAGCTGTTTAATTGTGTAAATGCGATAGCTACAGTGGATCTCCTGAAGCGATTTAGGGCTTGCATCTGTCCAGGAAACGTGGATACAGGCAAACCTCGCGAATGTGGTAGCGGTTGAGCAGCCAGCAGAGGAAACGCTCCA
>SCDY01001844.1:0-21776 GCA_004143825.1 Drosophila micromelanica | reverse complement strand
GCCCACTAGAACGCCCCCCAGCGCCCCCGCCCCGCCGCAAATGCCTATATCTCCCACAGTTTTCAAGCTAGAGTTACCAAATTTAGAGGGTAGATAACTAGCCATCGTCTTTACAGATCGGCACAAAGTTTCGGCGACGAACCCCCATCCCCACTCACACCCCCACCTCCACCCCACACTCTCACCCACCCCCACCCAAATTACAATATACCGACATTTTTCAAAACAATAATAATAATTAAGAATGTGAACGAGTATAACGCAGTCGGTAACCCCCGACTGCAACGTTCTTACTTGTTTTATTTACCTTAAAAAAAAATAAATAAAAATATATATATATATTTATATATATATATGCATATATTAAGGCTTGTTACTTAGGTATAAAGGATTTTAAACCTTACAAGATATGAACATATATCTTTAAACAGATCCACTGGCAAATTTATGCATATGGATAGATTTTATTTGTATTTTGTAACCCTCACGTATAATTGAAATCAATGCAGTTTGTTTGAAACTAAACTTTATATATTCATGCATAAATTTGCATCCCACACTCTGCTGGGGTGTCCGGGGACCATCCAATCAGAATCAGAATGTTTGGGCTACGTGCGGACACGTACATCGACTGGACCCTCGAAATGCGAACCGCAATGCAAATGCGCAGTTGGCGACTCGCCTGCACCTCACAGAAGGAATCACAATATTTATAAGCGATATTTGAAATGTGCTTCAATAATACAAACATTATTTGTTTCTTCTTCTTCTCGTTGCTGTTTTCTAGAGAACTGGATGATAATTTGATAAGCAGCTTGCCGGAGGGACTCGGCAAATTGCCGCAGCTGCAGGAGCTGTAAGTATTTGCACCAGGTGCTAACCATAGATTAAAACGGTCTAAAATGGTGCTGAAGTAAGGGTGGGGGTGCATTTGTAGTAAGGACCGCTACATTTTGCTGCTTTGTTAAGTTGGCAGCACAACATTTCCTACTTTGTCAGGCGGCAAACAAGCGGAAACCAAAAATCATAACGCATCATTACTCTGTGAATTTACGACAAAATCCTCGCAGTCCCCCCTCTCGTCTGCGGAGGTCCCAGAGATCCCGCGTCTGCCGTTTCTGTCGCTGATTTGAGCCACATCCCGTTGCCATTGCAAATGCAACTCTTTTTATAATGTAACTAAAAGTGTATCTACTTTATCATGTGGCTTGTAATGTATAATCGGAGCTGGAAGCTAAAAAGTAGGACAATAACTAGTGTTGCCAAAAGAAAGAGAAATAAGAATCTGTTGAAGCACTAATGAGAGAGCGAGAGTGAGCAAAAGAGAGAGCAAGAGAGATAGCAAGAGACAGAGAGTAAGCAGAGATAGAATAATATACAGAGACAGAGAGTGTATGAGAAAGAGAAATAAAAATCTTTTATATTTTTTGAAAGGGGAAAAAATTGATGGAGCTGATCGAATGAACATATTTTCAAGAACTACAGCACTGTGTAAAAAAGTTAGGTCAAAAAAATTATTAATATTTCTTTTGTGGATCTAACCTTTCAAAGTGTTAATATTTAAAAGCTTTTAGATATGCGTCATAAATTAAATAAATCTATCGACAGACATAAGACAAAAGAGATTATATAATATTTAATTCTTTATGAAATGCTTAATAACACCTGTTTCAATTAAAATTACTTGTATGGATATACAATCAAATATGTTGATTAATTTACATGAAAGTGTAAACACATATTCGTTGTTTTAATAATAATATAAATATGTATACACATGTATGTATATATATATATAAATATCCATCTAGCCGCAGTTGCATTTTGCTTTTGCCCCACGCACTTCCTGCGAGTGGCAACTGCAACAACAGGCAACTGGCAACTGGCGACTGTCATTGGAATCGTTGACATCGTTGCGACAGTTTTTGCCTTCTGCAACGTTTCTCAAATGTCTCCCCAAGGAAATTCAATTTCTGGTAAACAGGATAATTATGAGCATGTTAAATGTTGCGATAAAAGCCACGCTGCGTTGCACTCGCCAAGCCAGCCGAACCAACTGCTATCCCCATGATTGGGGAATTAAACTAGCAAATAAATTCAAGTCGAGGGGGTTTGAAGAAATCTTGCACTTTTTCTTTGCTCACATGTGATGCGGTTTATTTTATTTGCTATTTTCATTCATTCTTTTTTTTTTTTTTTTGTAACCATTGGAAAGGAAAACAAATTTAAAAGGATTAAAAACATTTTGTAGTACTTGCAGTTTGTTGACTGCCAAGCAGAGTTCGCTGCTTCTTAGAGGGAAGGGCGGAAAAGAAAAACAACAGAAAAGTAAATGCCAGGCAACAAATTAAACCGATAAACTCAGAGATTTGGTAAAAAGTTGTGCCGGAAGAAATAAAAGCAAAAGATTTTTGTATAAATTATCATTTAATATGGCAATTAAATGTGAAAGTTGCATTTCATTTTTAAACTTATTATAACTGTAACTAACTTACAACAAAATATGGTATATACAAAATTATATATTATTTATGTTGTAAGTGATACAACACTAAACTGAATAGTTTTTTGAGTTAAAATTAAAATCAACATATTAAAGTATTATTCACCGAAAATCCGTCCATTTAATTTGCGATCTGTATCTGGCTTTTTTTTTGAATAAGCTTATATTTATTTATGTGAATGTTTAATATACTTCACCTTAAACGTTTGACCCACAAGAGAAAGCACTTTCCTGCACTCACTGGAAAATGTGTCGCATGTGCATTTCCTGAATGTTGGCCAAGAAAAACCGAAAGACGATAACAAAATGTGCGCCCAAATAAATGTAGACGTATATATATATATATATATAAACTGATTTTATGCGTGGCAGTTCTCACACCGACTTGGTTCCTGGCCAACTTGACTTTCAAATGCAAGTGCGGCAAGTGGCAAGTGGCACTTGCCAGCAGAGCGCATCTTATGGATACATGCATGCATCTCACAGATACCACAACTATCTTTTGTAGCTCCATGACCAGCAATCGCCTGCGCTGGATAAACGACACGGAACTGCCGCGGAGCATGCAAATCTTGGATCTGCGCGCGAATCCCTTGTCCACGATCACAGCGGGCGCCTTTCGCGGCATGACCAAGCTAAGGAAACTGTAAGTATCCTATCCTAAAATTGAAAAGTACGTTAATTATTATTTAATTAATATTATCTGTTATAATTTATCTAATTTTATTTTATGACTTTTACATAAAAATGTAAATATTCATTTAAAAAAAATAAATAACAAAATAATAAGAAGATTCTTTAAGCAATATAAGATATATACATATATATATATATTTTTAGATCTTAGTTGTATTGAACAACAGCTTTAAATTATTATGGCCAAGTTTTTACTTAGCGCTTTACAATACAATAAAGGGAATGTACTCACTATTTTAAGCAGTAATATATTTTAAAATAATTTTTAAGTCAGTTATGGTTTCTTTTTCTTTTACTTACAGCATCTTGTATATATAAATTATTTTGTTTTATATATCTTAGTTGTATTGTTTTTTAAGGTCTCGCAAATATTTGAGCAATAGGTTTAAATTATTATTGCCAAGTTTTTACTTTGCTTAGCTTTGCAATATAATAATGTTAATTCCTTGAACAATATAATATATGTAATAATTAATTAATCAGTTATGGTTTATTTTTCGTTTACTTACAGCATCCTCTCCGATGTGCGCACCTTAAAAAGTTTTCCCGAACTGGAGGGTTCTCATGCGTTGGAGATACTCAAACTGGATCGTGCGGGTATTCAGGAAGTGCCATCGAATCTGTGTCGTCAAACGCCAAGACTGAAAAGCTTGTATGTTCTCTGCTATATAGTTTCCATATTCGCTCTAATATTGTTTAATTTGATTTTAGAGAACTTAAAACCAATTCCCTGAAAAGCATCCCAAATTTAAGTAGCTGCAGAGACTTAAGGCTGTTGTGAGTACTTTCTGTAAGAGTAAATCCCAATCACTCTACAGGAATTTCTTTCTCAGAGACCTATCGAGTAACCAAATCGAGACGTTGCAAGGAAGACCTTTTTATGGACTCAAGCAGTTGCACGATCTGCTGCTCTCCTACAATCGCATCAAGACCCTGCCGCAGGACGCCTTTCAGGGTATACCCAAACTCCAGTTGCTGTAAGTGAACGGAATTTTTGACTCAAGTTCAGTTTCTAAGACCTCATACACTCCGAACTCAGTGATCTGGAGGGCAATGAGATTGCCTTTATACACAAGGATGCATTTGCGGCCTTCACTGCTCTGGAGGATCTCAATTTGGGCAATAATATTTTCCCCCAGCTGCCGGAGGCGGGTTTGCGTGCTTTGCTGCATCTGAAGACGTTCAACAATCCGAAACTGCGCGAATTTCCACCACCCGATACTTTTCCACGCATTCAGACACTGATCCTCTCCTATGCGTATCACTGTTGCGCCTTTCTGCCCCTGGTGGCCATGTCCGCCCAGCGCAAGACCTCCCAGGTGCAGGAGGCGGTCCTGTTTCCCTCCGATGCGGAATTCGATATGACCCTGTGGAACAACAGCATGATGAACATTTGGCCACAGATGCGTATGTAACATGTAACATTGATATGCTGCTTACCAGATTAGTATACTCTGTTCCAAAAGTCCATAGGGGCATATTGAGTTTTTAATTCTTGTTTTTAATTCTTAACTCGACCGTTTCTGCTCCTAAAATATTGAATATAAATGAATAGATAGTGGTATTAAAATAAAGTTGGGTTGACAGATCGAAATTATTTTATTTATCGCAATTCTTAAAGTTTAAATATTTTCTGAGTGTCTTAAAAATCGTTAAGCACAATCTGAAAACTCTAAAAAATATAAATTTTTTATATAAATAGATAAAGTTAATTTTTTTTAAATATTATAATATATTTGCACAGCTTTAAGCAATCAAAAACTGTCTTAATAATTATTTTTATTTTGGTAAAATATTACATTTTTTAAACTTTTTTGGAAAATTGACAAAAAATTTGGTGACTTCAGTTCGGAAATGACATTTTGGTGATTTTGGTCTAGCTTTGGACAGACGAACGGACGAACAAATTTGTGCATTTCTGGTGAATATTCTATTCAAAGTTGGGTTTTTAAAA
The DNA here is from genome assembly GCA_004143825.1 of Drosophila micromelanica. Taxonomy (NCBI): domain Eukaryota; kingdom Metazoa; phylum Arthropoda; class Insecta; order Diptera; family Drosophilidae; genus Drosophila; species Drosophila micromelanica. The sequence continues at coordinate 16,623 of SCDY01001844.1, read as the reverse complement.
ACATCTTTGAGTCACTTGGTTAATTAGTCTAGATTGCAGCTTTCGTTTTTAAACTGCGAAAAAGGCTCACCGATTATTTTGTCTACCCCACAGATAATCTCAGTAAGCAGCTGGGCGCTGCCATGCACGATCTGTGGGACTCCCCGTTGAACAACTACAATCTGAACGAGGAACTGCAGCAGGCGCCGACGGGCGGCCAATCGCCGAGCAGCTACATGGATGAGTATTTCGAGGAGCACGAGATGAGCGCACCCGGCACCGGCTATGGCTTCGGCACGGGCCTTTTCAGCGGCATTACGGCGGATGATCTGCAGCCGGGCTCGGTACAGTGCCTGCCGATGCCCGGCCCGTTCCTGCCCTGTGCGGATCTGTTCGACTGGTGGACACTGCGCTGCGGCGTTTGGGTTGTCTTCTTGCTGGCGCTGCTCGGCAATGGCACCGTTGTCTTTGTGCTGGTCTGCTCCAGATCGAAAATGGATGTGCCCAGATTTTTGGTTTGCAATCTGGCCGCCGCCGATTTCTTTATGGGCATCTATCTGGGCATCCTGGCCATTGTCGATGCGGCCACGCTGGGTGAGTTTCGCATGTTTGCGATACCCTGGCAAATGTCGCTGCTCTGCCAGCTGGCCGGATTCCTGGCGGTGCTCAGCTCCGAGCTGTCCGTCTACACCCTGGCGGTGATCACCCTAGAGCGCAACTATGCGATCACCCATGCCATACACCTGAACAAGCGTCTGTCGCTCCGCCAGGCCGGCTACATCATGAGCGTCGGTTGGATCTTTGCGCTCTTAATGGCGCTCCTTCCCCTGTTGGGCGTCTCCGATTATCGCAAGTTCGCCGTTTGCCTGCCCTTCGAGACGACAACGGGCGTGGCCAGCCTCACCTATGTGATCAGCCTGATGTTCATCAATGGCTGCGCCTTCCTCACCCTCATGGGCTGCTACCTGAAGATGTATTGGGCCATACGCGGCAGTCAGGCCTGGAACACGAACGATTCCCGCATCGCCAAGCGGATGGCCCTCCTCGTTTTCACAGATTTTCTGTGCTGGTCGCCGATTGCGTTCTTCTCGATTACGGCGATTTTTGGACTGCAGCTGATATCGCTGGAGCAGGCCAAGATCTTTACGGTGTTTGTGCTGCCATTGAACAGCTGCTGCAATCCGTTTCTCTATGCGATCATGACCAAGCAGTTCAAGAAGGACTGCGTCACGCTCTGCAAGCATTTCGAGGAGACGCGCGTCGGTGGCGCCACCGCGGCCCGGGCCGCACGTGGCAAGCGTGATGGGGAGCTGCCGCCGCCGCTGCTGCCAACGGCTGCTGGCGTTGCCCATCCGCCCGGCTGCCGCTGCCTGCGCATGCTGCCCAGCGAGATGCCCAACTGGCACAAGATGGAGCAGGCGCCAACGCTGTGGCAGCGTCTGAAGCGCTTCTGTTGCGGCCAGCGCCGGCGCAAGCAGCGCCGCCAGCCGCAGCAGCGACGCCAGCGCGCCTACACCGCCGCCGCAGCGAATCCGTACCAATACCAGTTCGCGGAGCTGCGACAGCAGCAGCGCAAGAATCGCGCCAGCTCCATATCCAGCGAGAACTTCTGCAGCTCGCGCAGCTCCAGTTGGCGGCATGGCGCCAACTCCTCGACGCCGGCGCCGCAGTCAAACTGCAGCATGCCCCTGAAGCTGATGGAGCCGGGCCAGGGACATGCGCACGGCCGGCGACGGCACTCCGCCTGGCTGATCACCCGCAAGACCTCACAGGACTCGAATCTGTCCAGCTCGCGCAACGACTCCTCCGCATCCGCGACGACGGCCAGCACCTCCACGTTCCGGCTGTCACGCTCCAGTGCCGGCAGCAGCACTCCATTGCCCTCGATTATCGGTGAGCGTACTGCATATACTCCAATGACACTTGCTTAAAATTCATCCAGTTCAAATATTTGCAAGGTTTTTATTTTTTTCTCTCTGAAGATTAATCTAAAATCCTAATAAATTTAAAAAAGTAATCCAACAAACATAAACAGGAAAAGATGCCAAGAGAGTCAGTTAACAAACAAAAACGCAGATAGTACATATTAGTAGATTAATCTAAAGTTTAACGATCCGATCCGATAAAATAAAAGTATATAAATATATATTCAGCAAGAGAATGGCATAGGTAATGACAGCTGTCTTATGTTCAGAATATTATATACTTTAACACTCATTTTAGGGCTTAGGTTAATACTTAAAGACAATTCAAAATACACAATTTAATTAATCCGACAGAAGTCTAAATAAGTCAAAGAATACAAAAGTATTGCTGGCAAAAATAACTTTAAATTGGTAGAAGGAATTTTTTTATAGAAAATATAAACTATTATATTATATTATATTAGGATATATTATAAATATTTATATTTAAATACCGCCAAGCATATAAACGCTTTTGAGTAGATTAATTTGAACCTTGTGTGAAGCTTTCAGCAAGTGTCATTCTTTTACAAGTAATTCACATTAAAAGTCGCTACATCCCAGCCCAATTCACAGCTCACAATGGCAAGCAGGCGCATGAGGCGTTGAGCAAGCCGCGACTGGTGCGCCAGGAGGCGGTGCAGGAGGAGGAGGACTCATCGCCGCCGCGTCTGGGCGTTCGCTTTTTGCCCACCATACCCTCCGCCGCGGACAGTTCGGTGATAATGGAGGACGGCGACTCGGCGAATGCAGCTGCCACCATTCTGGGCATGCCACAGCCGGGCGTCTCAAGCGGATTTCTGGTGACGCCGCCGGCACAACTGCAGCCGGAGAAACCACCGCCAGCGCCAAATGATGCGCCCGTATGACCCGGCGACTGTCAAAGATTTTGGGGCAGCTGGCAGAGACAGAGACGGCGATGGAGACCCCAAGAAGAGACATACCTGTAAATTGGGGAACAGAAAGCTCACTGTGTTCTTAGATTTTATTTGCGGGGTACAGCATTCGGGGGCATAGTGTAATTTTGGAACAGGCCATCATCCAAACAAAATAATAATATTAAGTAGTCAATTTGTTGTTGGGTTTGAGTCAAGGATTCCATTTCCATAAATCACACACACTTCATCAAAAAGAATCCACAAAAAAAAAAAAACAGTTAAACACGAGTATTATGTACTGCATATATATGTATGTAATTTATTAATAGATGTACGCCTTAGGCTAGTCCCATTACCCATAGGCTAGGATACCGAGCATAGTCTAGCATAGTTTATATGTCTATATTTCGATATGCGCGTAAAATATTTAGAGAATGCTAAGCATTTGTCGACACATTACTTGATGAGATGAAACCAGATCTATATACACATAGAAAACCGATTGATACGAAACCGAAGCCAAGCCATAATATATTAAAGTTAATCTATTTACATCAATCTGTAATCGTTTTTATTTATGAGGATGGACTTACATATGATCCAACAAACTTTTATCCACAGAGTGGAGACTGTGGATTGTGAGAGCGTGAAATGCCATTGGCGCGAACCGGTGCTTTTGATCCCTTTATAAACGTGCACTGCAACGACAAGTTGCTGAGCGCGAGCACTGTTGATGGTAAGAGCGGGAGAGTTAGTTCATGTTATGTTAGTTGTGCATCCGAATGAGTGCGTCCATTGTGGATCGTGTGAGCGCGTAAGCAATATACGCTGTCTGCCGTTTGTTGCTGGTTTAGCTTAGGTGCGACATTAATGAGACTATTTAGTCTGTGTGTGCGTGTCTTAAAGTTCGGTCGCGTCCTTCGCGTTTATCTTTCTTAAACTTAAATTTATTAGTGTATGATATAATTATATCGATTTCGTTGTTCGCACTTGCATGTAAATTGCGTCCACAGCATCCACATTTGAGAGAGAGGGCGAGAGAAGAAAAGTGTGGTGAGTTTTGTAACATGGGCTGCAACCGGCGGTTTAAGTAATGAGTATTTGATAAAAGACCCCAAATTAAACATATAAATTTCAACATACCATTAAGAGCTATATCTATATTAATGTAATTTGTCGATACTATAAACTTTAATTGGAGTATCCAAAGCTATATAGTGCATTCATATGGGAACTTAGCCCAATTATAAGCTAAATATTTTTCAGTATGTGTTAAAGTTTGAGTCTATAAGAAAAATAGGGAGTGCTATCGATAAACTATGGTCATTCTCGATTATAGAGTAACAACTTATCGGCGAGTCAAGCTATTCATATTTTTGGTTTTGAATATATCAACTTATGCTATCGATAACACTCGTCGAGTTATCGATTATGCAATACCAAGTGCAATCGATTATAGAATCACAATGTATCGGCCTATCATGCAATATAATCAAATTGATTTTTATTAAAATATAATCTGGTGTTAGTAAGTTAGTATGTGTTATCGATTACATAAAAACGATTGTTTTCCTTGTCGACCCGATTGCTTAGTCACCCATCCCGATCGGTTGCTCACCCGGCACCTCGTCGCTGGCTGCCAGGCAGACACCATAGCTGGGATTCTCGATGAGATGCACCCGGTGCTTGTCGTCCCGCGTCTGTCGCCGCTGCAGATACTCGCGCAGCAGCAGCACGGGCAGCATGACGAGCAGCAGGCAGAGCAGCCCGGCCAGGGCGAGCATCGCCCAGTTGGATACGCCGCCGGCGCCGCCCGTGGCGAGGGCGCGAAATGATCGCTGCTCACAGAACTCGGGCGCCACACAAACGCTGCCCGCCTCGCAGGGCTGGCTGCAGTGGGGCGCACACTCGCTGCTGCTGCCGGCGATGAAGCTGTAGCCCGGCAGGCAGGTGCACTCGTCCGGGCGCAGGCACTCGGCATTGATGCAGCGCTCCTTGCACTGGGCGCGGCACGCATGCGGCTCACTGGCATTGGCCACCACATAGCCGGCATGGCAGTCGCAGCGACCCGGCGCCGAGCAGCGTCCGTTCTCGCAGGCCGGCCGACAGATCGGGGCGCACATGAAATAGAGCAGGGTGTCCTCATAGCCGGGCTGGCAGGCGCAGGTGTTCGGCTCGACGCAGTGGCCAAAGTTGCAGCTGGGCGAACAGACCGGATCGCAAATCGAGTCGGAGCCCGGACGCAGCCGATAGCCCTCGTAGCAGCGACAGCGACTGAGGCCGCGACTGAGGCCGCGACCGGTTCCGTTGCCGCCCTCGCACCGACTATTGATGCACTTCTGGGTGCAGTGCGGCTCGCAGGCGCCGCTCGGCCAGCGCTTGGCATAGCCCGGCTCGCACTCACAGATCTCCGGGGCAATGCAGCGACCGTGGCCGCAGTCCTCGCTGCAGACCGGCTCGCAGACAAACGGATCCCGGGCGCTCGGTCGATGACCGGCGAAGCAGCGGCACAAATTGGGGGCCACACAGCTGCCGTAGATGCAGGAGCGACTGCATTTGGGCACACAGTAGGCCGAGGTGAGCGCCTCGTAGCCCGCCAGACAGGTGCACACGTCCGGTCCGCTGCAGACGCCATTGTGGCAGCCCTTGGCGCAGAAGGGCTCGCAGGTGCCATTAGCACTTAGCACATAGCCCGCATCGCAGCTGCAGATGTCCGGCGCGGTGCAGCGGGAATTGCGGCCGCAGGCGGGCTGGCAAACGGGCGCGCAGCGATGCGGCGACACTTTCACGTAGCCGTCGCGGCAATCGCAGCGACCCGGCGCACTGCAGAAGCCGTGCTCGCAGCCCTGGCGGCAGCTGGGCGTGCAGATGTGATGGGAGCCATTGAGCGGCACGTGACCCTCGTCGCAGAGGCAGCGATCGGGCGCCGCACAGGTGCCGTTCACACAGCCCAGCGGACAGAGCGGCTGGCAGCCGGCTTCGATGCGGTTTTGTATGTGGCCATAGCCCAGATTGCAGGCGCAACGCTCCGCCTCCAGGCAGACGCCGTGCGGACAGCCGCTGCTGCAGACGGGATCGCAGCGCTGGCGCCGCTCCGCATCCAAGTGCCGCTCGTAGCCGGCGTGGCAGCGCAGCTCGTTGGGCGCCACACAATCGCCGTGCGGCGACGCGTCCGCGTCCGCGCAGACGGGCACGCACCTGGCCAGCGTCTCGTTGCGCCGGTAGCCGGGGTGGCAGACGCACTGATGCGGCGTCGCACAGTGGCCGTGGGTGCAGTCGATGCCGTCGCACAGTGGTTCGCAAACGCTCTGACTGTCGTTGCGCAATCGATAATTATCGATACAGCGGCACACATCCGGCGCAACGCATTCGCCATTCACGCACGGCTCACTGCACTCCGGCGTGCAGACGCTCCGATTCCGCTGATTGCTGTAGCCCTCGCCACAGAGACACACCTCTGGCGCGAGGCACTTCCCCGTGGCGCCACAGTCGTGACACCTGGGCAAGCACTCGCCGCTGAGAGAGCGATATATTAGTGGTAATAAAATCAAATGGTAGCCAAGTGCTTTTCACTCACTTCTCCTCCTTGCGCTGGTAGCCCACACAGCAGACTGTATCCACGGACATGTAGCTCTGATTGGAATTGAACAAAAGTAATTAAATAATGTTTTAATAGTGTTGTATTGATTATTACTTTAGCATGGGCTGTCTGTTTAAGATATATTTTTCAAATTTATTTCAACTCTCGCTTTTTTAAACATTTCTCAGAAACTATAAAAAGCTAAAGCTAAAAATTTTAATTGATCAGCTAAAAATTTTAATTGATCAGTTATATTTTCAACAACTTGCTTAAAAAAATTGAGAAAAAAAATTTTATTATATTTAATTTTTTTTTTCAATTTTTTTAAGCAAGTTGTTGAAAATATAACTGATCAATTAAAATTTTTAGCTTTAGCTTTTTATAGTTTAAAAAAAATTTTATAATATTTAATTTTTTTCTCAATTTTTTTAAGCAAGTTGTTGAAAATATAACTGATCAATTAAAATTTTTAGCTTTAGCTTTTTATAGTTTCACAGTTGAAATACAAAAATCTTGCGCGTTTTGTACAAACGTATAAATATTTTTTTTGAAGTGCTGCAAATCTTATAAAAATTATAAGCATAGTTTAGAATTTATTCAAATATTAATTTTGCATACATAGATTTTGTGTCACGAAATGCCTAACTCATGGAAAAAGATATATTTACTTGATCATGTATATTTAAATATGTCATCTATTAAAACACTACAGTGCGTCTTACAGTTTATATAGATTATATTATATATAGATAGTACTATGTATTCATATATAGATAAAAAATCTTGTTTATTTAATGAGATATCCTGACACTTACAAATTGAGAGCGTCTTTAGGCACATTTTTTATCAGTTAAATATTATTAATCGGAAGAATCGGTCAAAAAAAATTAGTTTCAATGAAATTATAACCAAACTAATGAAACTCTTAATATGTTAACAAAACTATGCCAAACATATGAACACTTTTAGTATATATATATATGTATATATACCTATAGCTGTATTATAATATATTTAACATTTGCTTTTCGATACGTTTGTTTCCTTCTTTCAATTGAATTACATTTTTAATGGAAACCTTTGAACCCCAATTCTCAGCACACTCACACACATTTATAGGGTATTTTTAGGCGTTCCCACAATACACACCTCTTTCATGGGCCGCAACACCAGAGGTCCACAGTCGTCGGTGCAATTGCTCAAACCCTGATATTTTCGCATAGTCACCAGGCCGATTCTGGTTTTCACGACGCTATCGAATTGAATTCGTTGGGATTAACACTTTGGGGATATGGTTTTTAGATAAATAGTTCACTTACGGCACGCGCTCCACACAGGCATCGGCCTGTGGACCAATTAGAACCGAGCTGGCCAAATATATTATCAGTATACGCCACATTGTGATTTTTATAGTAATTGTTAGAGCTCGCACCACTCGCCAGAAAGCACAATTAACAAATGAACTGACAAATGCGAATTCAATTGCAGCTTAATGAACAAATACAGATCGGACTTGTGTGTGATTGTGCTCTTATCACAGCTGTGAATATAAATATATAGACGCGTTTGTTGAACCCACTGTGGCCAAAACAACGACCTCAGCCTTCTCCAATAGCTGGCTGGTGATTGCGATACGGCTCAAGTTTCTCAGGTCCTTAACATTAAAGATGTCGAATGAATTCATAGATTTCGCTTATCAGCGATTGTCGTACAATAGCTCTTACTATATATGCCCTCAAATCGAATTTAAACAGTTAAGAGTGCACTAGCAGGAGGTACCTGACTTAAATATACACTGTGCCCAGCCATGACCAAAAGATTTCAGAACAGGAATTAAACTAAACTCAAAACATTTTAAAACTTGTCTAAGAAAAGTTTTGGATTTGTTTGTAATGTAAACTTACGATTTTTCACAAACTTCCAAAAATGTGTATCAAAATATGATTCAATAAACAAGGCCAAAAAAGATATTTAGGGATTAATATTATTTAATATTTAATCATCTTTAAAATTCAGAGCGTAAAATGTTCTTCGGACCAGAGTGCAATAGTTGTGGATGGCACAAATAAAATTATATCTTCAGGCTGGTGGTATGACTCTTTACATATAAACTCTTATATTTTACGATGAAATAAAAATATATCATAACTTGCTGTAATATTCATATATTTTATATGCACTCTTAGATCTATATATTTGTAGGTATATAATTAACATATATAATATAAAATTAGGTTGTTTGCACAAGATACTGATTAAATAAATTATTTGTATTGATTTGTAAGATCTACTTAAACTAAACTATGCCAATTTTTAGCGAAACATTTCAAATAAGATGTGTGCGTTGCGAATAATATGCTCCAATTGAAATCTCTGCACCTCAACAGTGTGACCAGTGCAAAGCAAGCAAACTGAATGAAGTTGGCTGCGTTTAAGTAGAGATGATGGATTCACCGGTAAGTAACAGTATATTTATTTAAATTATATTTTTCTTATATTAACGAACAAGTTTAGAAAATCAAAATGTTTCAGGTTGTGAAATATTATAGTATTTAAAATGTATTTCAAATCAAAATATTTGCGTTCTTTTAAGTACATTGGATTAACTTGTGTAGCATTTATGAATAACTCGAATATGTATTTTTTTTTTTTATTCAATACATTATAATCCGATGTGTGTATATATATATGAATGTATGTTTATGAAAACGTAATAGTATTGGTTTTTACGGTAAAGTCAGGCAGTCACCCTAAGCCGGTGTATCAGTTATTTTTCAAACTTAAAGCGCAAACTTCGTAAATGCGTATTCTGCAGTTTCGATGAAACAAAGTGTCTGCAGTTAGCCATTAGCTGCAGACAAAAACAAATATATTGTAATAATATATTCTAATAAAAAATAAAAAAAAGAGAAATAAATAAAATTTTAAGGTGTATATCACTTTTTACAGCAAACATTATTCGTACATCTCTATCTTTCAAGTTTTAGGCTATGTACCTTATCTTGTATTGCATTCGATACAATTGTAATTATATCCAAACATATTAAATAGAAAGTTTTTATTCAATTATTTTTTATTCAAGTATTTGATGATTGTACAAAAGTAATTGTTTTTAAGCAAATTGATCCTCATGAGCAAATTTTTTATCTATGAAGAGCATTCAACATAAGCCCGTGAATCAGTTGTATATCAAAGCGCAAACTACATAAATCAATATTTTAAAATTAGTTGTTTTTTTTCGATTGGTCAACATGTCTGGAGTTGGTCGTGTGCTGGTTCTAATATGCTTACTTCTAGCATATTTGGCCCGTTGCCTTTGCCTGCATGAGTCAAGTTCGAGATGTTTGCCCTTTCTGGTGGCCAGAAACAAGATGGTTTTTAGTGCTGTGAAACACGTTCGATTTGATACAAGGGGCTTGAAGAAATTTAGAAAAAAGTCTGGGAACCTAATAACGTTACATTGGTACAATTTATATAGAAATTAGACCCATATATATATTTTTTTCAGGTTGAGAGAGTCTACCCCGAAGACTTTCAACGGATTGCGGTAAATGACAATCCACAACCCAAATGTATTTGCCATCCAGGCTATAAAACCGATATCGGCTCAAACTCGAAAGTGCGACACGGGTTACGCGGAGGACGAACTGGGTCTCTGCCGGCCCATCTGCGAGTCGTGCTCCGAGAATGAAGATGGTGTGTGCCGGGCACAGTGTCCCAAGCAGTGTGCCAAAAATAAATACTGCGCCAAGCCGGGGACTTGCGAATTCCGAGCTGGCTACGAGGAAGACACCCAGCCCACTTGTGCCGAGCAGCTGTGCGGCCTGAATGAGAAGTGTGTGGCTCTCAATCGCTGCGTCTGCGAATTGGGCTATGCGCGAAATCAAACTGTCTGCCACAGTGTCTCCTGCAATGTCAACTTCATAGCCACTGTGCCCGGCCCGGAGCACAGCTACTGCTCCAAGCCGGGCCAATGCGAGTGCCTGCCGGGCTATCATCGGTTGGGTAACGAAACCGCCCGCTTCAACTGCCAGCCCAGCTGGCCCCAGAATTGTGGCGCTAATAGCTACTGCTCCAAGCCAGACGTCTGCGAGTGCCGCCCGTGGGTCATCTTGATCTTCTCGAGACGTTACAAAAAACCCATTTACAGTTCAGAATTGAGTGCGGATAAAGTCATTATGCAGGATGTTTTGCTGGATACAAGAATGGAGGGCATACAAAATAACACATTCAATGAAGATATCAATTATAACAATAACTGCTTAAGTGAAAATATCTCCTATATGTACGTACTTAAGTTCTTTTAATACTTTATATTTATCACAATAAGAAACATTAAAAATAAGATCCTATTCATAGAAGCTTTTTGTGACGCATCGTAAAACCTCAAATAATCAACGCTAAGCTGTGTGATAAATCGGATGAATCACAATTAATCCATTTTAGTATTGTAGAAGAGTAAATTAAAATAAGTAAAATTGCTCCAGTCGGGGCTGCCTGACTAGGAGATACCCTTAACCCTGCGATCTGGTTCCATAAACATTTCAGCTCCTTTATTCGTACATACACAAATACACACATACACATACAGACACACACACACACACATACAAATGCACGACGCACTCACTTTACTCAATAGGTGGGCGTACCCTCAGTACAGAAACAAAATCCTTGTTTTCTTTTAAACCAAATGTATTATCGTTATAACATTTTCAGGACTTATTAGGGGCATCAAAATCTATGTACAAACCAATTTGCAGGTCTGTAGTATTTGATTTGCTTTTTTTTTTTTTGGGTTTTATCGATATTGGGGGTGATTGGGGGGAGATATCCAAAATCCGAAAGTGTCAAAACTGCTTGTTGCTTTCACAAAAATAACGCCAAAAATATCTCTTATCGTCTCCGAGATATTGTAAGAAAACCAAAGGTTGTTATCGATTTTTATCGATATTAATTAAACGGAGCAAGTTATCGCAAAATGATAAATTTGTATTGCGTATGATATAATATATACGAACTGAATGAGACAGAGATCAGCTTTCTAGCTTTTGTAGTTTCCGAGATCGCTGCGTTCATACAGACGGGCAGACAGACGGACATGACTATATCAACTCAGCTTTACCTTCCTTTACCCATTTTCAATAGGTTCAGGGTATAAATAGTGTAATTGATGATACATATTACATAATATAAAACTCTGTCAGTTGATTTCTTATATGAAAACCAGAACAAATAATACAAAAATCTTATCAGGTCAAGCTACACACAAAGGTTTTAGTCACCAAGATAACTAACTCGCTTTATTCACGTTTTTATGAAGATTATTTATTATTATTTTTTTTTAATAACCCAAACATTGTAAAATGTTTACACATATGTCTCTTAAGAAATACCTTTAAATGATTAGTTTTTATCCTTGCCTATCATATGATTACTGCCAGTGCAAACGGAGCAAATTTGAGAAGCTGACGCAAATAAGTTTCCTATATTGAACGCATCCGCAAACATAATTCAGAGTCATGTGGAAATTTTATTTTAAATAACAATAATGGATAATTAATATACTCTTGTTATGAGCATTTTGGGTGGGGCCTATCAATTTAAACGGAAGTACTCTCAAACTGTAGCTTTTATACAATATGTTTCTCAGACTTTGCTCAGTTGTGTTTAGATCGAGCTACTGGAGTGTAGTTAAATTAGCTTAACAATGTGGTGTCCTTATTTGAGGACATGTCTGTTAATTGTCCTTGTGGGTTGTTGCACAACAAGCATCTACAATTCAAACGTGTGCCAGCGATTAGTGACTTACACTAAAATGGTGCCAAAAACTGTGACCGTAACTTACAGAGAAAGATATTATTGGACGTGGCATATCAAACAAAAAAATGAAGTTCGAAATGTGTTTGAGGTGAGACTCAAAATGCCCGTAAAAGATAAAAAAAATAAATTCAAATTAATTTAATTACAATAAAATGCGATATATGTTGAATAAGTTTCATTTCATAGATGACACATCAGTTCGCTGATAGAAGCTATGCATATATAGTACATCTAAAAATGATATCCCAAATGACGTTTTACATTAAAAATGCTGGATATAGAAAAATAATTATAATATACATAAAAGGCGAATATTAAATTCCGAACTAAATAAAATGAGTTGGAGAATATATTTGTTATCGTATATCCTAAAGATAGAGAGAGTTTAAAGGTCAGTGTTGTAAATATTCAAGTTTGTAACTGTAACGTGAACAGGGTATTATAAATGGTAAATTTATGTAAAAAAGTCGTGATACCGAACCTATATTGAATGTCTTGCGAATTATTTAAAATTTATTTAATTATGAAAAGTGCGATATTATTAATTTCAAGTATTTATGTTTATGACAAACTTAATTTGTTCCAACTGGAATAAAATAAGTATTATATTTATTAAATCATTCTCTTAAAAACGAGTTTCAGATTAGGCGAAAAATAAATATAAATTCCACAGTTGGGAAGCACTGCCTTACAAATTCCATAACTGAAAAAATGTGTGTTTCACAGAATATTTGACCTTTACCTCTATATTTGACTCTATTAACATAAAAGAAATATTTTTTACAAGTTCTTAAAAAATACAAATTTACCATTTATTTTAAAAATCTAGCTAATTTTAAAAAATTTATTTTTACTACCTTTTAAAGTTACAATACTTTTTTTTACCTTTTTTTAAAGAACTAATTTGATTAGAATTATAAGTTGTTTAACTTAAAAACTTTACTGAGTTTTCGGTTTGATGCAGATGTACAAATTGAATGGATACAATTAATATACTCTTGTTATGAGCATTTTGGGTGGTGCCTATCAATTTAAACGGAAGTACTCTCAAACTGTAGCTTTTATACAATATGTATATGATTCTCAGACTTTGCTCAGTTGTGTTTAGATCGAGCTACTGGAGTGTAGTTAAATTAGCTTAACAATGTGGTGTCCATATTTGAGGACATGTCTGTTAATTGTCCTTGTTGGTTGTTGTACAACAACCATCTACAATTCAAAAGTGTGCCAGCGATTAGTGACTTACACTAAAATGGTGCCAAAAACTGTGACCGTAACTAAGAAAAGAATAGTTTTTTGGAGGTGGCAAAAAAATGAAATTCAGAATGTGCCAGAGGTGAGACACAAAATGTCCGTAAAAAATAATATACAATTAATTCAACGTGTATAGAGTACGATATATGGTGAAAAAGTTTAATTTTATATATGACAAACAAGGTCGCTGATAAAAATTAAAGGCCGTATAAAGTACATCTTAAGTTGATACGCCAAATGCCATTTTACATTTGAATGCTGGAAATATCAAAATAATTATAATATGCATATTAAGCGACTTGCATTTTTATATTTTACACAATAACTTTGTTTTTAGAAGATACAATAAAATCAAATTACACAAAAAATCTTATTTTTCCAAAAACAAAATAGTAATAAACACTGTTGTCGACTGTTTTAAGCTGTTATTATTGTTGGAAAGATAATAAGATAATAGTTATTATCAGTTTGTAAGGCCTAATTGAAATTCGCACTTGAATCTTTTTCTGTCACCATCAGTATATTTAGTATATTATAAATATTATTAGTTTTTTTTTTGTTATTTTGACATGTATTAATATTATATTTTTTTCATACATTGATTTTATGTGCCAAAGACCCACTACAGGTTTGAGGATTATTGCTGTCATGGCTACACAGGATCACCCAACAACTGCATGCCCATTTGCAGTCGAGGTTGTCCCGAACACAGCTACTGTGCGGAGCCTGGCACATGCAAGTGTAACGAGGGTTACTCTTATTCTTCGCCGGATGCAGTCTGTCTGCCTGTCTGCGAGTCGGGCTGTGGTGACAATCGCCACTGCCAGGCGCCCAATCTGTGCGAGTGCAACGAAGGCTATAAGGATGAAAACGGCGAGTGCAGGCCCGTCTGTGCATCTGTATGTCCTCCAAACAGCAGTTGCGTAGCGCCGGGCGAATGTCGTTGCGATGCGGGTTACGAGATCAACGAGGAGGGCCGCTGCCAGCCTGTCTGCAGTCGCGGCTGTCCGGAGCACAGCAGCTGCCTGGCACCTGAACTCTGCACATGCAACCACGGATATGCCGAAGGAGAGCTTAACCAGTGCGGGCCAATCTGTCCGAATGGCTGTGCCGCGTTCTCCAGATGTGTGGAGCCGAATGTCTGCGAATGTTATTCCGGCTATGAGCGGTCGCTGGCCGACGGTCTGTGTGCACCCAGGTGCAGTCAGGAGTGTGTGAACGGCTTCTGTTTTGCGCCGGAGGTGTGCGCTTGCGTATCCGGCTACCTAATGGGCCCCAACAACAGCTGCGAGCCGCAGTGCAGCAAAAGCTGCGTACACGGCAACTGCATCGCGCCGGAGACCTGCGAATGCGAGCCCGGCTATCGCTTCGCGACGGACTCGCGGCACATCTGTGCGCCGATCTGTGAGCCCGAATGCCAGAATGGCAGCTGCATGGCTCCTCAGGTGTGCATCTGCCATTTGGGCCACGAGCCCGTCGACCCCGGCTCCGGTTCCGGTTCCGGTTCCGGCTTCGTTTGCAAGCCCAGCTGCCAGTCAAGCTGTGTGAACGGCAATTGCGTGGCGCCCGATCAGTGCAGCTGCAAGGAGGGCTATGTGCCAGCGGACGAATCCAACTCGACGGTCTGCCTTCCCAACTGCAGCCGCGGCTGTGCCAACGGTGTCTGCACGGCGCCCGAGCTGTGCGAATGCCAATCGGGCTATGAAAGGACTGCAGATGGCGACTGCCAGCTGGCGACGACCACTGATTGGGTGACATATGCCACCACAACTGATGGCTCCACATCCGAATACTTCGCATCCTTCTCCACCCTGCCCGTTGCCTCCACTGATGCCCCTCCGGATCACCTGTATCAGCCCAGTTGCGCCAGCGACTGCAAATGCTGGCACAAGGTGAACGAACTGACGGATGTGACGGATGTGGTGGGCGTCAAGTGCATGCACATGTGCATGGATGATTACGACAAGCCCTGCCTGGATCTCAGGAAATGCGTCTGCGAGCTGCCCTCGGGCCAGCTGCTGTGCCAAGTGGATGAGGAGCCGGATGAGCGCCTGGCATGCAGCCTGAAGCTGATGCCAAAGGTCACAGACAAGGCCACTGGCGAGATGGCACTCAACACCTCCAAGAGAGCCGCCAGTGGGGCCAACTGGCCAGCGATCCTCGCCTGGTGTGCGGGCACCTGCCTCATGTTGCTGCTCCTCCTGGTTGCCACGCATTTCTACCTCAAGCACAGGCGCCAGCGGGCTTATGAAGTAAACAATATCAACTATGAGTGCGATCTTTAATTTTGTGTTAAATTTTGTATGATATTAATTCAATGTTATTCCTTTTATTCTTATCTAATAAAAAGAAAGGTTAAGCAATCATAATTATCTGTTATAAAAACTGTAGATTTATTGTGATCAGAATAAAACAAAGTTTTCACAATTTGACGACTGTCAGACGGGCACACACATCGTTGAATGTTCGTGGTAGGTAAAGCCCGGATCACAGATGCAACGATTGCGACTCACACAAATCCCATTATAGCATTTTCTGTAAGATTAAAATGGGTATCGTTTTTTTAAGCAATAATTTAAGTTTTTTTTTAAAATAATTTATTGGTATACATATATTAGTTAGCTTCTATGAATACGTGTTTATATTTAATTACATATTTCTCTCTTTTTCTGAAACTGTAAAAATACGTATATATAATTATATAATTATATTATATATATATATATATATATATTATATGTTATAGATTTTATATTATATTATATATTAAAAATTATATATTATATATAATTATATCATTTTAATTTTTGTGACTGGTTTTCTTAGCATTTCTATTGTTATTTCGGCGAAATTTAAGTTGAAATAGCGGAGTAAGTTTTGAAAATAGATTGAAAATTGGTAAATGTATCACTGAATTGAAATTATATTATTACTTTATTTTTAAAATCAGTTCTAATATTTTTAAATAGTAATAAAAGCTATGCTTAAAAAACACCGAAACAATCGAAAATCCGATATTTCTCGAATATAAGAGAGCGTATCGAGCTATCTATATCTATATATCTATATCTATATTTATATCTATATCTATATCTATATCTATATCTATATCTATATCTATATCTATATCTATATCTATATCTAT
>SCDY01001843.1:0-21792 GCA_004143825.1 Drosophila micromelanica | reverse complement strand
GTTAGGCTTTTAGCGTTTAATACCTTTTGTACTTCTGTTGACACTCGATTTGTCGACTTTTATATAAATAAATAAATAAATAAATAAATAAATAAATATATTTTCATTATCCATACAAAACACACGTTTATAATATTCCATTGTTTCATTAATATCGATAAGAATCGACCTTAAACAAATTTACCTACCATTTATCGAATATTATTAAATGCAATATGTTCGTATAAATCTTTTTTATCGTCTGGTTTGGAAATAATACTCTGTTGGATTAAATTGGCTGAGATCTAAAAGAAAATAGAGATCTACTTTTCCGATGAAATGTTTAATGTTTTAATAAAAGAATACTTTGCTATAAGGGACTTAGATAAAAGCAATTTGTCCACTAAATATGTGTTACATATCTACAAAACAACTATCGATGCTATCTTGATGCCATTGAAAACTCATGTTAGCTTTTTTGCACAGGTAACCCTGTGGTTCCTCAATTAACTCTCTTGGGTCGACAGCTTTGCGGCGTGCTTTTCTTTTGTACGTTGTCTTAAGGTATGTCGATTTAAAAATTGTCTTCCTAAAAGCCCTTATATTATTTTTGGGCAAAACGAAGGCATGTGTTAAATTTAATATCAAAATGTGTCGGTGTCTATGTATATACAAATACACAAAATGGTATCTTAAGTCACAACACGTGTTTTTTTGAATAGAAATGTATGTAAGCATGTAAATATATACATGCAGACACATGTATATTTATTTTTTCTTGCTCTGCGCAATTTGAAGTTCTTGTATATACATTAATCTATTCAGCACGTGGATGTGTTTTTTTTTATTAACATTGAATTATGTATGTATGACATGCGTTATCATGTACACCCATAGAAATATATCTACGTATGTACATGCATATGTATGTGTATATACAGTAAAAATTTGCAATATATTAATATGCATAAATGTGTATACGCATTTTAGAATTTCGCATTTATTCAGAATGGATGCTCCACAAGAAGGAAATATCAGTGCTGAGTCTGGCAATGAGATCGATGATGACAAGTCAAACTCCGACTGCCAATCCATGTAATTACAAAATATTTTATTATGTTTTCGTACGCTTTTTACATACAAATCAATCTTACTATAACAGGCCAGCCTACATGAATTCGGTTCTGCGGCGACAGTTCTTGCAAGAAATGGTTAAAGGATTGCCATTGCCTGTTCAAAACAGGATTACCGTATTGAAGAACTTGCAATTGGAGCATTTAAAAATAGAAGCCGAGTTCTTTGAGGAGGTTTATAAGTTGGAGAAAGCGTATCAACTGAAATACCAACCAATGTTTGACAAGCGCAAAGAAATAGTCGTGGGCAACGTGGATCCTGCCGAAGAAAAACCCAATTGGAAGGAACCTGAAAGTCTACCTACTGATGGAGAGATAGGCGATGGCTTTCGCGAATCGCTTAAAAACATAAAGAAAATACCGCAAGATGCAAAAGGCATCCCTGACTTTTGGTTGACCGTGTTCCGAAACACAGCTATGTTGTCTGAAATGGTGCAGAGTCATGATAAGCCCGCTATTCGTAAACTGACGGACATTGTAATTAAGTATGATAATGAGGTAAGCATACCATTCTTTCAATTATAAACGTGCCTAGCTTGTCGTTCATTATCTGGGTAATACTGAAAATGAGCGTAATTTATTTTTCATCGTTGACACACAACCACAATTTTAGATGTATCAAACAAATCTTGTTGAATTATCATCACGCGACAAAGTCAAGCTTTTGTTATCTCTGAAATCGACTTGTTCATACAGACAGACAAACGGGCTTGGCTAAGTCGACTCCGCTAGTGGTTCTGATTAAGAATCTATATACTTTATTGGGTCGTAGATACTTCTGTCTGTCGCATAAGTTTGTACAAAACGATTATAGCCCCTCTTTTTACCCTTTAAATAGCTCTTATTCTCTCCTTTCAAAATGGGAAAAATACGACCAAAATAGTAAAATTTTTAATTTAAGCTCATTGCTTGAAATGTACATATAAACATCACACCCACACAAATTACTAAATACCAACATTTTTTAAAATAACAATATTAATTAAGTCTGAGAATAACACAGTTGTAACTCCCGACTGCAGTGTTCTTACTTGTTGCTTTTTTTGTATGCCAATGATAAATACTGGGTTTTGTGTTAGTATTAAAAATATTCACTTTAGTTTTTTTTTTTTAATTTTGTGGCTTAGACATGGGTGGAGGGTATCTGGTAGTCAAAAGCCCCATTGAGAACGCTCGTACTTGTATAATTTTATAGTTTCACTGAATAATATTTGTGTCCATTCTCTTTACTTATAGCATTCTTATACTCTAGAATTTCATTTCGATAAAAATGAATACTTTTCGAATACTGTTCTTACGAAACAATACTTTCTGAAATCAACGGTCGATCCAGAGGACCCGTTTGCTTTCGAAGGCCCAGAGATTTACGAATGCAAGGGCTGCATTATTAACTGGGAGAAGAAAATGAACTTAACTGTTAAGACTATTAGAAAGAAGCAGAAGCATAAGGAACGTGGCGCCGTGCGCACTATTGTCAAACAGGTTCCTACGGATTCCTTTTTTAATTTCTTCAATCCACCTGAGGTTTCAACTGATAAGGAGGAAATCGATGACGATACGCAGCAGGTAAGATCGTAAGTGGCTTAATCCTGAATATTTTTTAACAATGCTTATTACAGATATTAGCCACGGATTTCGAGATCGGACACTTTTTGCGAGCAAGAATTATTCCAAAAGCTGTGCTTTATTATACGGGTGACATTGTTGATGACGAAGACGATGAGGACGAAGAGGAGTTCGAAAACGAAGAAGATGAGTACGACGATGATGAAAATGAAGGTCAAAGCAAACCTATTGGTAACAAAAAACAGTCACCAAATGACTGTCCCAATCAGTAGAACATAACTTAATCTTGATGATTCAACATAAAAAGTTGTATATAATAAGTATATCTAATAAAATATATTTTTGGTGAATTAAAACTTCAAGCAATGTGAACAACCCATACCCTTTTACATTTTTTCAACAAAAAGAAGAAACAAAATATCTAGCAATGGTATGTAATTATTTCTACAGATTCAACTATATAATTACCCATTAAAATGAGATTGTTACCTTACACTGAAAATCGTTCTCCATTTGTGTAGTCAACCAACCCAAAAATAAATACAAAATATGTCTTCAACAGGTTTGTCAATGCCGCCCACTGCAAAGATACGATGCTATTGAAAATACATTGAGCGCAGAAGTTTTTGATATTTTATTTATATATATATATATATATATATTTTTGTAGCGCATTGATTGTGCACTACGACAACCAAAACAGTGGTTGGTCTTGGACAATACGTATTTGATTTTCCTGTAGCAGAATATACATTTTCGACAGGCGGTTCCAGCAGATTAGTTTCTGTCATCCGAATTCGGTGTTCAAATTTGTGTAATATAAAAAATAAGCTTAAAAATGTTATGTTGTGGATTTTAGGAAAAACGGCAATAATTACCAATCTTTTAAAACAAGCTGGATCTGCGCGTGCCGTGGTCGAGACTTTATTTTAAAAGTTGAAGTCTCTAGCTCTTACAGTTTCCGAGATCAACGGGCATAAATACGTTCGGACACGGCTCTATTGACTCGACTGTTGATCCTGATCAAAAATATACATTTCTTATGGGGTGGGACAGGCCGCCTGCCTGTTTAATTTATTTGCACAAAACCAAACCATTTTTGAGTGCTTGCGCGCAAGATTTTTTATTAGCGCTTATGGATGGGAAATGCTTTTGATGCATGCTTAGTTCTAAAGATATGATTTTGCGATAAAATCTTGTCTCGTTAACAGCAGTATAAAAGTGTTGCAGTCTGGGCACATGATGGGATCAGATTGGCCACCACGGGAACCTCCAGCTTCTCTTTTCAATTTTTACTGCCCAAATTACTGAGACCACGAATGTGGGCATAAAATATGTCAGATCATTTTCGCAGCATGCCAGCAGACCCATTCTAAATTTTCTTGAGCCCCAGAAATTAATCAATGTATGTCTGAGATACTAAGCGACAATTCTAAATTGGATTAATAAGCCTATGAAATCTTTAAAATCGTTTACCCAGTGAGTTTAGTTAAAAGCGGGTTGAAGTTTCCCATTAAAATATATAATTTCCCCAAAAAATTTATCTTTTATTTGTATTGTATATTATATAAATTAAATGCTTTGATTTTAAGTTATCTGTTTTAAAAAAAATATTCGTAATGAAATATAACAAAATTAAGAAATATTTTTATTTAGTGCGCATATCAACTTTGATATTATTGTTTTATCGGGTTGATTCCAAGTTGGATACAACATTTTTTGTGCATTCTTATGGCAAACAAAACGGAACACGACGTATGTAAACCAATGGATAATTATGAATTTTACTCATCTAATAAAACTGTATTTCGAAGTTTATCAACATAAAGCGTTAAAGTTGGATGTCCACAAAACAATGGTTTTACAATTTTACAAGTAAGTTATCTATATTAACTAATCTACATACATCAAATCAAAAGAAGTGATCTTAAAGGCGCCGGTATAGTATAACAAAGTTATATTTATATATATATATATATGTGGGGTGCATCAAGATTGTCTATTCCCAACAGTAATCCATGGTTGTATATGCAAGCGGCTAATTTATTACGGTTTATTTATTTCTAGAAATAATACAAAAACCCTGGAAACCTCTGTACCTTTTACCGAAAATAAGTTGATGAGTTCCGGATGTTCACCAACAGATCAATTTTCCATTATACTACATGGATGGATTCAAAGCTGTAGTGATGAATGGGCAGTTGCACTTATCGATCGTAAGTTGAATTTAAAAGGCATAAGTAATTTTATTAGGTTAGGATAGGCTGGGTCCTTAGTGTTGCCGGATGCATGGTCTTCAGTAGTATTAAGTAGTCGTTGAGTAAGTGAAAGCAAGTGGGCTTTGGAACCCTTATTTGCAACTAATAGTTGAGATTTTGTAGCCAGTCGTTAATATCAATGCCATAGTGGCTGGGAACCCACAAGATAAGAACTGTTCTGGCAGGATATTTTTGAAGCTGATGGCATTTCCCCGCAAGGATTTTATCGCTGCTTGGCTATCCATGAACCCTTTTTGCAAACAAGATGAAGCATTTGTTTAAGAATCCAATTCAGACATTTTTGCTTATGTTCTTTGACGGTATCTTATATTCTCTTAGTAAAAAGAATGAGATCCATCTTATCCGCAGTTATGTAATGACCGGCTACTCTCTTCAATCGAGTAGTCCATGATAGAGCTGTGTGTTTATTGAGCTGCTTTGAGCAGACCTCCAGGCCACAGAACCATTAAGCCATCTGTAGAATAGCTGGAAAGATTCCGTCTAGTACCGGGGACATAAAGCTCGCAAACGAGTCTGCAGGTTTCGCAGACCGCGTTGTTCTGCGAAATATAGGGTAGTGCTGATTTCAGTTTTTCTTCAACTATGCGTTTGCCTCGACAGCAGCTTCCGAAGTCTTGCGGTTACAGTGACCTTCTTCATGACGGAGCAGAACTACTTCCGAACTTCTTCCTTGAAATTGCGGAGATGATCTCTTAGTCTTATTGAGGGTCTAGATAAACCTTGATTGGCTTTGATAAGGTGTCTGGGGACTGATTTAAATCCTTTGATGTTATTGTTAGTACTGTATACACTGCCCCTCTGTTGCATTACAGCATTTTTCCCAGTCTTTGTTGTCGGTGTTTCTAAATAAGATGTTCGAAGAAGTTTGTCTATTTTTCCTCTAAATTGGATGTTCCTGTGATCTGACAAGGAGGGTCTCTCAAGAACCCTCCTGTTAAAAGTGTAGTAAGTAAGTATAGAATGTTCGAGGAAGTTCGGAATGACTTTCACATGTCGTTGATGTCTGGAGTGCCCCACACTGAATGATGTTCGTTGGCGAACATCCCAAAAATAGGGGTTGCTTACTCAGTGATGTCTCTTCGACCAGGCATCCTAGTTCGTCTGGAGGTGTCTCCTTGTCATGCGTCACATAGCAGGTGGCAACAATGGTAGGCTCATCCTCGTTGGCTAAGTTGGTGGACCTTCAGCTGCACGGCTTCCTTCAGCCCCGATAGCTCGACTACTATCGTCGAGTCACCATCTTATTGTTCGACATAAGCTGTTTCCTCGGCCTCTACCTCCAGACCTTGAGCTGGCTCTACCAAGGATTGCAATCCATGGTTTTGCTCTAATTAAATTCTGAAAATTAAAGCAATTACTTTATTCAACTTGCATACAATTAACTCTGTCATATTTATTTTAGGGCTAAGTTTTTACCGAAGGGGCTGTATAATATGCATTGATTACAGCATTGTCGCAAGCTCATCTTATATGAGGTATGTAAATTATAACACACATGAAACACCAAATGTATATATATATATGTGCTTTATTAGGTTGTACGCAAACTTCGAGAATATAACCGATGCTATTGCTTCAATCATCATATCTCTTTTCCAATACGGCTTCGATCCCAGCCGGGGATATTTGTTTGGATTCAGCTTTGGAGGTCAACTGGCGTCAGCTGTGGGAAGATTATTGCAACCACATTATACCATACAAAAAATAGACAGTAATTAATCATTAATAATTATATAAACAAGTGGTTTTGCTGTTGCTAACACGTACATACATATATTTTTAGCTTGTGATATGGCTGGACCTGGATTCGATCCCATTGCTGTAGATCACTCGAAAGCCGCCAAAAATGTTCAATGCTTCCATTCAAGTCGCGATAAAGGCACTTTTATTCATTCCTGCCACAGAAATATCATGCTGGGCAGCTGTGGGCTTAGCCAGCCTTCCGTGGCAAGTCAGGCACATCTGGGCAGTCATGGTCTTTGCGTTGATATTTATATCAATGCATTTGATTATCCTTTTTATGCATTAAGCATGCCTCCCAAAGATTGCAATACATTTGCCACAGCAGTGAATATTCCAGATGACTATACTGTAGGATACGAGGAGCATTTCAACAAGTAAGTATATAAAAATGGTGGTTACTGGTTGTGAGAAATAAAACATTTGTTAAAAGCGAGACGATTATAAAGAGATGTTCTTTATTCTCTATTAAGGAGGGTGGTGCTAGCAAGTGCAGCTACTTTGTTTGATCTTTAACATAATTTACCTATGCTAATAACATAGATCCTTTTATGGAAAAAAACATGAGCCGTAATGGATGTTAGTATTTAATGGCTGTTAGAAATTTTAATCTCCGGTGGAGAACTCATGTATCTAAGCAGTTAAAAGGGCGGAAGATTGTCATCCTTTATAAGCTCGACAGTTCCGACTTGTGTGTTAGATGTGAAATCTTTTCAACAAAACTATTTTTTTAGTGTTGAACCAAGAAGCGAAGCTACTAAGAATTTGTTTGTGTACGTTAATGTGTAAATTGATTGGAGCATGTTTATTATTAGACTGCCTAGAAAGGCAAAACATAAAACACTTCTATTTTGTTAATTTACTTTCAAATAACTTATATATACTTTCAGGCAAGTTATTGGTAAAATTTATGTTCCGACAAGCTTACATTATCCCTACAACTTATCCAAAAAGGAACTTCAACTAATTTCTAAAAATAATGCATAAAAACGTCATCAACAAGTAATAGCGCTTTAGACGGGAGTGCTCTTGTATGTGATACCATGGACCCCGAAAAATAAAAAATGTTCATATGCTAAGGTTACAATGTCAAAAATTAATAAATTTGAACTTTGTTAAACATATACATTTATCTTAAATTCCTTTATATATTATATTTGATTTATTTACATACATACAAACTATACTGAAATATTTACACTATCCAAAATACTAACTGAGCTTCCACTGTAATACCAAGACAATATAGGTACTAAGATGAATAAGGCTTTTCGCTCGTCAAACGCCACACTAGCCGAGTGGCTTTTCGCTCTCGAAGTCGTTACGCCTCTGCTGCAGGCACGATCAACGAAATCAGTCGCCAGGCTGCCTTCAGCAAAGCTGGTCGATGCCAATGCGCATTGGATCGCTCGATCGCCCAGCCAATGGCGTGCAAGCTCATATGTTTTATGCGTTATTCTTACAGGTTTAAGAATTTTATTTTGGAAGGAGCTTTAAATAAATATTATAAAATATATATTTTTGTTTTCTTACAATTAAAATGAATTAAAATTTTAAATGAAATTTAACAAACTTCCAAATATATTTATTTAGATGTTAGTGGGCTAAACTCAAATAATTCCGCCTGTCTCCGATACTGAAAATGTAATATCTCAGCCGCCTATCCATCGATTTTAAAACTTAAACGACGCCTAATTAATGCAACTATTATATTTATAAGCTTTTAAGAATTGTATGGCTGATAATAGATACACTATGTAAGTAAATTCAGTTGCCTATTGTAATTATCGGGTTTTTGAAGCGTTCTCAAAAACTTGGATCTACAGCCACCAGACTTGGTTTGGAATGTAAATTTAAGGCATACATTAATAAAAAATTCTGTCTTTAATAAATTACAAATTAAATCAATATATTTGTTAAAATGATTATCATACTAAAAAAATGTACATATTTAGGATGAGTTCTTATCGGTTTCTTCAAAATCCAATGTATTAAGGACATTAACGTCGAGGTCTGCATCCGCATATTCAAGTATATTAAAATCATCGCCAATTTCTGATGTGAGAGATTTAAGTAAATCATCATCATCGCCCTCGCCAAATCCACCTAAAATATCTCCAAACCCGACATTTTCCAGTTCAACTGCAGACGATGACATTCCTTCCTGCGCTTCCGATATTTTCATATCAATATGAGTTTTTCCGTCTTGTTCTAGACTTCTTATTTCTGTATGTTGGGGGTTTCCACTCATACTTAACATTGGATTATTTTGTGTTATAGCATTACTTTGTATCAACCCAGGCCTTAAAACATCGTTTGGTAAAAAGAATTCCGAGTTTGAAGTCATTATGACTGATTCAGAATTATTTTTTTGTAATAGATTTCTAAGCTTTTTATCACCAACTGGATCTGATTCATATGTAGGATTATGTTCCATTCGATTTTCTACCGATGCAGTTTTTAATGACGTTGAAACTGCAGTAGTTATTGTAGTCCTTTGAATTGTAGATTTGCCTACTACTAATTCATTAGAAAAACCCGTCGGCTCTTGAGAAATTCCAGGCTGAAGAGGTGATCCAATGTAGCACGATGCGTCGTAGGAGAGACCATCTGTATAAAATACACAATGTTAATTTATACTTTGTTAATACTAGGCAGCAGCTTTTTTGAAAACAGATCACAGATGACCACATCGTATGAGCGGAGTGACGTTCTTAATTGGTGTTTATATCAGAGAAATTTGATATGGAAACAGACAACAGAAAATGGGCATTATCAACTCCTATTGCTTATATATATATAACATTCGGAATTCATTATAAAAATTGTTCTATTGCTTTTGGGGCGTAAAAGGTTTGCAAAACCCGTATAGACACAATATTTTCCCCGCTATTGACCACGTCGGATTAAGATTGGTTGGCAACGTTCAATGGAGGTGTCAAGTTTAAATCTAGATATATAACATTTTTGCAGACTGATTACTGAAGACCTTTAAAGATTGCACAAACAAATTTTAGGCTACGCTCACTGATTACATTGTGACAACGAATATTGCGATGTCGGATACACCCAACTACAACGCGATTATTGGTTAAAACAATTATTTTAAAAATAAATTAAATTATTAAATTACCAAACAAATTTGATTGATCCTTTGGCTTACATGGGTGAATTGTCCAAGCGCGGCCATCATCTTGTTTTTCCGGTTTTGACGGTTGGCTTACTTTGCACTGCTCACGCCTCTGCCTTAATGCAGAGCGGTTATCCTTCGCTTGTTGTAAGAATGGTGCCTTTTTCTCGTTGCATAAAGATCGCCACCTCTTAAGAATCTGCTTACAGCGATCAGTCCAGTTTGGATATAACTCCTTAAGATTTGCATGTTCTGTATTAGCATACAACACAGCGGAAATTGTGGCCATTTTTCCAAGATCTGTAAAAATACATTTAGTATTTAATATATGTATATAAGCTATCTTTTATGAAAATAACATATACCCTCATCCTTGCGCATTTTTTCAGCTGTTTTTTGGGTACCAACGTTAATGCATTCCACCGGCTCATTGGGCCTGGGCTCTTCCGTGATATTGTGCACTTTTGGCTGATATTGAAGCTGTGTTGACTTGGCAGGCATATTAGACGCCAAATATAGTTTGTTATGAAATTTTTGATCTTGAGGTATTTGGGGTACAGCATAAGTATCAACTAATACAGCTGGCACACTAAAATATATTTTAAAAAATGTGTTTTACTTTAAATAGAAAATAATTGTTATAATATATTACCCAATCGCATTCTTGGTATTATCAGATGATGCAATAAATTGAATCGAGGCACTGATTTCATCCAAGTCTGGTATTCCCTGGGAGGTCTATTCAAAAGAGTTATAAAATATTATGTAAAACTAAAATGTTGATTAATTTTTACCAATGGATCCAGAGTATTTTTGCTATTAGTTGCCGCATTCCTTGAAATGTCTGTCATAGGCGTATCTGCATAAATAAGTTTAAAAAATATTTTAAACATTAAACATTTCTGCTGCAATTAAAACTAACCAAATATAGCTCCACCGGAAATTTGCCTCTTGCTTTGTTGTGAAGCTGTTGAAAACTGGCTCCCAAAATTATTTTTGTTTTCGAGACCAGTTTTTTCACTTTTTACATTTTTAAGTGACTTTACTGGGCTTTTAGCAGTTATTTCACTATCGGATACTTTTTCATTATTGTGGGTGAAGTACACTTTCATTGTTGAATCAATTTCATCCGAAGAATCTGAATCATAAGCTCCCACATCACCTGACTCCAATAAGGGCTTTCCAAAAAAAGCTTCTTGCAAGTATGCCGGATAAGCTTCAATAAGTTTGTTTTTCTGTTTTTTGCGTATTATTTTTTTTTTCTTGTCTGCAAGTGATATTGCATTTAGTTGGTCGACAGAATCCTCATTATCTTTTTTAAGAGCTCGATTCCGAACTGAAAACCCGCCGATACCCAACTTCTGCAGATTACGCTGACGCTTTTTGCGTAAAATTTGGACACCGTTGTCATTTGTAGAGATAGAAAAGCCTTCAGGCAATGCTGTTTCCGTGCTATCCCATTTCATTCCGTCTTTATATTTGTCTCCTTGTATTTCATCAGACACCGCAGTATCGTTTTGCATATCCTTATTTAAATTTGCAATGGGTTGCCGCATTTTTCGTTTGCGTTTAATTTCAGTCGATAGCGATTTTATCATGTTCAATCCATTTTCACTTAAACATACACCATCTATCCAATGAATTGCTTCTGTGCTCTCTAATAATTCATTTGTCAGCCGAATGTTCCGATCCGATAGACTAATAGCCTTCCCCTCTGAGCTCACCTCTGGTAATACCTTTGATATCGTCAATAAGTCTTCAGTAGAATTTGTTGCATTAATTTGCAAAAGAGTCTTCGCACTTGATCGACATTTAAGGCAATTGTATATTTTATTATCGTAATAGTCAATTGTGTGCTGAGTGTTTATTGAGTCGCACATGTAATGTGACCATTGATCACATTGTTCACATTGAATAATCATCTCCCCATCGCTGTATGATTTTTTACAAACAAAACAGCTGTTTTGACTAGTGCAAGGCGGACATTCTGGCATGTTTGGGTCACTATAGTTGCTTTTTTCAGTGAGATTTCGACCGCATTTTTGGCATATAGTACAAAAAGAACATTTCCAATTTCCCTGTGGTACCGTCTGTAGCGGTGGATTAACACAGTATATGTGGTAGGAAATATCACATTCATCGCATAGAAGCAACCGGGCTTCGTCGTTTTTTTTCCCACAGCCTTCACATACGGTACAGTCTAAGCAGCGCCACCCTTTTTGCATAATACCTCTGGAGTTTTTAACACTGGCACAATATGGGTGGTAGCATTGGCCACATTGGGCACACGTAATCAATACGGCGTCAGATTCAATTCCCAATGTTCCGCACATTACGCAAATATCTTGCGACAGTATAAACTTATCACGAGCCGAGCACAATAACAGTTTCTTATCGCTGGAAAAGTCGGCATCCAAATTACGGGTAATGTAGCGATCATGAGATCCACTTTGCAGAACCAGTTGGCGTCCTTTTCCTCGGGTGCTACGCTTTTTCCCAAACTGGGACATTGTTCCCATGCGGTGTAGCACAACCTTACCCCCTTTGCCGCGAATGTTGTTTAAACAAACTTTTTTTTTAGTGTTTGGCAACTTTAGTGGATCTTCACTATTAACATCAATACAGGGTTTTCCGATTAATGGATCCATTTCAATAGGTTTACTATTTAATTGATCTGAGCTTTGCGTTTCTGTAATGGAACGTTCCAGCGGGTCAACCATTTTGAGTTGCGCTGCAGATGAGTTTGTTTTACAAATAGGACAAACATAATCATAATCAGGATTATATTCCTTTTTTTTATGATATGCAGTTAAATCAGCTTCTTCATCACATGTGCTGTGAACAAATCTAAAATATGTGAAATATTGAAGGATCTGTATTTCCATATGTCTTTCATTTTTCTACTTACTTATGACACCAACTGCATTTAACCATTTCCTTATAAGCTGCAGCTCTGTATGCCTTTTGGCAAATAGGACATGAAAATCCTTTGTTTCTTTGTTGATAACATGAATCACAGATAGTATAGTGACTGTGCCAGCGAGATGAGCTACCACCACCTGGTGTACGTGATCCACAGTCCGTGCAAACCCGACATCGCTGATATTAAAATAATAGTTATATATTATATAAATATTTTGGAATTTTTTGAGTTACTTAATACAGTTACTAAAACAAAACAAATTGTTAATATAAAACTGTGGAAAATATAGGGTATGCCGATTTATTAGAGCGAGGCTCTGAAAGGCGTTACAGTGAGCGTGGCTGGGATACCAAGGCAGAGGAGAGAACAGGTCGTTAGCTATCTACAAATTAATTTATATGGTGACTCTATTTTTAAAATTGGGGCCTTTATCGATTTGCGATTTTAGGTGTTATCGCCCCAGTGGGACAAGTATAAAAACAAAAGAGAAAAAAACAAATCAAATATTACTGGTTTGTACATATATTTCAAGGCTTTAAGAAGTCCCGAAAATTTCATGAGGATCATCCTTTTAGTTTAAAATAGGCTGCGCTTTGGTAACTGACTAAAGTGCGTATGGCGTGCTTGAGTGCGTATGAGTGTGTGTGTGTGAATTTGTTTATGTATGTATGAATGTTACTTACGTTACATTTCCAGCCGTATTTGGGTATAGATGATATTATAGGCCGTAAGCACGTTGCGTGATAAATTTTTTGGCATTGTTCACATTTGATGAATTTAATATCATTAGATTCTTGTTGTCTACAAATCTGACATTTTGTACAGCGCGCACAGCTCCAACCAGATCGCGTATCTAATAAGAAATAGATTAATTCAAATGCTTGGCAACAAAAACAATCTATATATATGTATAAATACAGTTGCGGTAAAAATAATTTAAGCACTTCCATTACCAATGTGCAACCTTCGGTATTTCGGCCATTTATTAGAGCTTAAACAGTAAAAACAGAGTTTGTGCAATTGCGAACTCTGCTTTATAAAACTACCGGAATTTCTAATCAATATTAGTAATTGGCACATTTTCTTAAACAAAACAGACACGAATACATATATATAAAAATTGTAGTTTAAATAGTGCATGATATAAAGAACATGCGGCTGATTCATATTCTGCCTCTTAACCCATTGAAAACGTCCATCTGTCAGAAACTGCGAAAACTAATCTTGGACTCATGCAGTTCATATGTATATACCATACGCAGAACAAGTTTATCATTTTTTTTTCTAATACCTCTGAACTCTTTAATCGACTTCAATCTTTAATTTTCTTAATATATCTGGGAGATTTAACCGCAAAAAACGTCTGCGTTAGGACCTAGTAAGAGCTTTAAAAAGTATGACTAAGTCCTCCTTTTACTAAATATGAAAATACTTTAGAAGAGAACCAGGATTTAGTTGTTATAGTGGGGGCGGCTAGCGAGTAAAGTGAGTGCTGCGTTTACTTGTGTGTGTGTGTGAATTTATGTACGTATGTATGAAATGTTTGTAAAATCAGATCGCCGGGTTTAAAGTATCTTCTAATTGGGCGGTCCCGACTAGAGCCACTTGTTGCCGTACATTATAAAAACATCAAAATAATTTATATTTACCAGGTAAATTTGCCAATCCAATGCAAGTTGAATGAAAATGATCTCCACATGAACAACACATTATCAATTTTGACAGATCACCCAATGACGAGCATGTTAAGCACTCAACATTATTATCAGAGCCTAGGATAAATTACAAGTTTAAATATTTAAAGTAATAACAACAGCTTAACTTACAAATTAATGGAACTTGACTTAAATGCTCTGTACAAAATACAGTGAAGCTTTCCAGGATAAGTAGACAACCAGCTGCAGCAGCACACGGCCAATGATGTATTTGCCGGCAATTCATCTTGCAAGTAATGGACGCTCCGTACTGTCCACAAAAACTACATTTCTGCTCCAGATAGTTAGCCAACTGACTTAAAAACTGAATCACATCTGGATCCTTGACTTGAGTTTTACGCAAAGACCACATTATACACATTCGATGTACATAAATATAGTCCTCATCGAGTAAAACCAAAGTGTTTATTATGTCTGTATAGCCTATTTTATCTAATTCATAGGTGCTTTCTCCGTTGCTGACAGTTTTATTTTTTAAGCCACACTTAAGCTTACGGATACCATCCTGATCTTTTTCTGTATAATATGTTTTATCTTTGAAATCGGAAGGCACTTTTAGTTGAAACATGTTTCCTTGGCCAAGGGCGCTTCGCTCTCCAAGATTACATAGACAACAAACTTTTCCGGGATAATTTTCATGAAAGTATGGAAGATCATCGAAGCTTGCCACAGCTGTCTTTTCTTCTATATTTCCCAACATGTGATAGCTCATAATAAACTTTTTAGTACAAATTAATATTTCACAAACAAAATTAGTGATGAAAAAATGATAATGCAATGCTATCGATATAATGGGCATAAATATTTACATGAAATTTATCGATACATTTTGAAATTAATATTACACATCGAATAAAAGAAGCGCTAAAACTATATATAAATGTATGTATGTTTGAATGTGTTAAACATTAAATAATTATGAATATAGCTTCTCAAAAAAACACATTTTTCACACATGTTTATACTTTTTCAGAGTGTGCCATATTACAATAAAATTGTATTTTAGACTTTATTAATAACAATAATAAGAATAATAGTAATAAAAATAATAATAATAATAATACTAATAATAATAAAACTTGAAATAATAATATTAAACCTTCTGTAACATGTGAGTGTAAAATTGAGAATACAACACCTAATTAGTTTGCGGTTAAATAAGCCAATTAAAGGTCTCCTCAAACAACTCACTGTTTACTTAGTATTTCTCTGCTTTCCATATAAAAATTTGCATATTAAAATTTGTGGGATGATTACGAGAAATACGTTAAATGTAAAAAGTCGACTTACTTGTTAAAGTCTGCAATTCTGTTTTAAAAGTAGAACAGCTTAACTGAATACTTACGTATATATATGCTTTATTCAGTTAAAAAATGTCTTTGGTCACTCGAATCCTCGTCGATATCTCCGATCACAATACTGTGCAAGGAGACCACTGTGTAATTATTACTCGAATAATACGCGACGTATCTGAAAACACTGTTATGTGTGCAACTATAATCTCCGCGTGCGGGCGGCAAGAAAACCCTTAATATTATGGCTCTTAATTTTTTGGTCGGGGTTACAGAAAATTAGTCCGATTCATGGTGGTAGAGCAAATGCCAAAATATTCATGGCTGAGTCTGACGTGGCCTTACCTGATTATCCCAAGCCTCAACCCCACTGTTGACCCATTTCTGATACTGCAGCTGTAGGGCTCCTAGTCCACTTTAGGAAGCGATGATGTCGATCACCAAGAGGAGAACCCAAACAGACCTAAAACATCAGGGGATACAGAGTTGGGATATGCCACTTTCTTGTCGGGACAAATGTTGTGTCGTCAGGTTCCAAAAAAGACTGTGCTCCACTCACCGAACTACTCACCGAACCGTCTACATTAAGACAACCCTTATAGAGATCATAAACTGCCAAAAAAAAAAACTGTACCGGTTCTGA
Source organism: Drosophila micromelanica (assembly GCA_004143825.1). NCBI lineage: Eukaryota > Metazoa > Arthropoda > Insecta > Diptera > Drosophilidae > Drosophila > Drosophila micromelanica. The sequence goes on along the minus strand of SCDY01001843.1, from coordinate 5,392 downwards.
AAGTTGCTCCCTTCTCCTCGCTGATCCGAGGTCGCTCTGACGAAAGTTACGAAGCTCGAATTGGGGGGATGCATCTGCTCCTGTAGCAAAACCTCAGAATTGACGTTTGGGACAGTAGACTTCGTTCCAGTCTACTGCCACTAGCCTGGCGCAAAGTTATTTATCTCTAATTGACAGCATTGCAGACATTCACTTTTAGTCTGGTACCACCCGATGACCCTGCATGTCCGACCGGGCTAAATCAACCAAGTCGAAGCAACAGATATCCAAGGCCGGTTCCACCCACTTTCACTTACATCTAGGAATTCGCGAGCTCGCGATCTCTTCGTTGACGTCAACACGGCTGTGTAGCTTAAGACATCTCGTTGAAGTCTGGTATTGCGGTTTTGGCCCATTCAGCCTACGGATTGGTCGCTGTTCATGTGTTCTGGCACTGAATGTTTATTTCTTTGCTATATTTTCCCTGGCTGCAGGAGGCTTTCATATCGCCCCTGCACCAGAAGAGGCCACGGCCTCCATGCTTTTTGCGGTCTGCTCTGATCACAGAGTGTCTGGAGTTGTCAGATTAGCTCCTTTAATTCCGCGGCCCGGGTGGAATGCGGGTATACTCGGAGCCCCGATGTTGGCATGACTGACTGGTATGGTGACCATTTTCATTGCCATTTTTATTCAGTGGCCAGGCTTTGCATCCGCTGAGTTTGCTGTTTGTAAAATTTTTAATAAGTACCCTCTTTCCGCTATTCAATTAATCGTTTCCATACCGTCTGATACAAACAATTTTGTGGTTATTGGCAATTCATCCCAATATGACATGGTCCTCTTATGTAAGTATATTAAATTATGTTTCCCGTATTTTTGATGTTAATCTTTGCTGAGGCTTATCCAATGCGCAACTTAAAAGCAGATCTCTTCAGCTTATATTTGTTTTGGATCCTACCAGCAAATTTGCACGCCCGATTTTCCGTTTGTAAGAGCTGACGACTCTATCATCCTACCTTGGATTTTGTCATTGAAATACCTGTTACTTGGCCTGCGGATCATACCCGGTGTTTTATTAAAGCGAATACCGACTGGTCCCTAGTATACAATTGTGCAGCTTAGTTTAATATTAACATGGGATTCTTTATGGAAAAACTCGAGTTTAATTAAAAACACAATATTTCGAGTTTAAAAAGGAATTGAATTAAGTTTCATATGTGATTCGAGATTGCTTTGGCTTTAAAGCATTCCAAATAAAGCTTAACCGAAAACATTTCGGTCTTGAATTAAGTTCCGATTGAAGCTCGCAATTTTTGATTTGTGTTATTTACAAAGTTTTTATGTTATGCAATATTTTCAGCTAAATTCAACAGAATTTCTGATTATTTTTTTTGCCATAATTTTATTTTAGTATTATCGATAAATTGTGAACGATAACGCGAAACGCTACGTAGTTGGAACGCTGTATTTAATTTTGGTATCGAATATTGCGTTAACATATTAAATAGGCTCACATGTATATATGTTATATTGTTTATTATTGAAGTTAATCCTCAAGTATACTTGATGTTGTTTGGCGGGTATGTATGAACGTTATACAATATTTGTGCACACTGTAAAAAGTATGTATGCAAAAGTGTGCATGGTTTACGATGGCCCTTTATCAACCGAGAGGTACTTTAGCACGTGTCATATACGCTAAATTCCATAATGATAACTTTTTGGAAAATATAGATACAAGACAGGTAAATATCTGTGATAAGGACATGCTTGATGTAATCCTCAAGTCAACTTAATCTTTACAGTGGTATACATTGAATGGCGAATTACCTCTAAAGTTCCAGTCGAAGTTTGTTGCTCTCAAGCAACCTGACACAACCACAATACGATGGCTGGAACGTGCGAAAATGCTGTCTTCAAACATTTGGTTACACCTGTGGCATGCGTTGGCCAGATCTTTTTTGCAGTTTTTTATGACGCAAACTGATATCAATGGGCTCTTAAAGCGCGGTTCCATGTTTATTCTGTCAGAGGAGCAGTTCTATAAACTCTTGGAGGCTGGCGGATTTCCAACGAGATGTATAACAGAAACAGTGAGCTTTTATAATAATTCATAAAAGTATCAACATGGCATTGCTACTGTTTTTTTTTTTCTAGATTACCCTGCTAGATATTGGTGCCGGCGACGGGGAAGTATCCTTACGTGTTGCAAGCAGTGTGTCGGAACTAAGCGGCAATGCTGTTTTGCAAGTGTTCGCCACTGAGGCTAGTTGGACGATGCGAGAAAGGCTAAAGAAGCTAAAATTTAACGTAGTTACCGAAATACGTGAGCTCCAGAACGTAGATTTAATTTCGTGTCTCAATGTGCTCGACCGATGCTTTGATCCATTTAAGCTTTTGGAAGATATACATACCGCTCTAGCGCCGGGGGGTCGCGCTGTAGTTGCATTGGTGCTTCCCTACATGCACTACGTGGAGACAAACACATCGCATTTACCATTAAGACCACTTTTGGATAATTCCACCATTAGAAATGGCCGAGAGTCAACGTTCGAAGAAGAAGCAACAAAGTTTTTTGAATTACTAGAGAGCTGTGGTTTTCATATTGAATCCTGGACTAAAGCACCATATTTGTGCGAAGGTGATCTTCGGCAATCATTTTATTGGTTGATAGATGTAATTGTTGTGCTTTCGAAAAAGGACAACTGAATAACTTGGCTTGTATACATTATAATAAACTTTCAAGTATTATTTGTATTCCTCTCAAAGTAAATTGTATTGTTGTTTAAATGTAAATTATTATGTCCGTTTTATTTTGGAATACACGGTTTTCCTCACATTTATATTTTTTTCAGTTCTCGGCAGATGAGCTGTCCCAATTTCAAGGCATTTGAACAACTAAAATTAAATTCTGTATTTTCTTATAAACTAAATGTGTGATCATTATGAATTTTTGGGGACCTATTAAGAGCATTTAAATGTATATAGAAACCAAATTTTAAGTCTGTATTTGGTTTGTTTAATCGGTATAGGGGCTATTGCGGGAAGGTGTCGAGAATCCGGTGGAACCAAAATTTAGGCCTGCTTTACGCGAACATAACGCATCCTGAACCCAATGAAATTGGATAAAAATGTTTTGTTTTTTCAAATGTATGTAATAGGCAGAAGGTAGCATTTTCGAAGCAAAAACAAATATATATTATTGATCAGAACATCTAGAGTCTCAACTTTTCCCATTTAGACTCGTCCATGGCACGCGCAGGTTAATTGCGTTTCAAATGATCGACAACTTTCACGGTTTTTTACAAGGCATAAAAATAGCGAACAATCATAAAATGTTTTAAAATTTTAACCGAATTGACTCGCCAGGCCATTTCCGTGTTTATGTGCACACCCACATTCACATGCGCACAGACAGAAATTTGCATTACGTATTTTTGATGGTTAAGTTGATTTTCTCTCACAAAGAAACAAAGCGATTATGGATCTGAAGAAAAAGTCGGCGATTCAAAGCCGGGCCGGCGGTTCAGTTAAAATTTCTTCTTTGTGGAATGTAGCCAAAGGCAGTATAAATACGAAGAAGAGTAACGCACATACATTTGAAGGTAAGCAACAATCTCTGGTTGGGCTTTAAAGAAAACTATTCTAATATCAAAATAATTTTATGTTATCGAATTTCTAGGCTCCCACAAAAAAATCAAGCTGTCTTGTAGAGTTTTGTTGCATTGCGTTACTCATCTTAGTATTTATAATGTCTTTGGTTCAGGGTATCTCCTAGCCGGGCGTTCCCCAACAGAGCTTTACTTGTTGGAAGGGAAACATTTATATTGAGATTAGCTCCACTAGCTAATAAGACAATAATTTAAATTAAAATTTACGTTTTCAACTGTTTCAATATTGAACCAATAAAATCAAATGGAATAAGACGATCCTAGCAGCCAGTGCAATTTAAAATGATGTTGAACGTTTATAACTTTATCTTATATAAGCTCTTTTGCAGTTTGTAATCCAAATAGAAAGACAATGATTTTACTATTTTATGGCAAAATATATAAATATTTATTGATATGTTGTGTTCGAGTCAATTAATGAATTGGAACATCCATTGATGTAGGCTTTATGCAACTTTGAGACAAATTCCTTGTCGTTTTGAATAAGGTATGTAAAGGCCTGCACAAATTGAGCAGTGTTAAGTGGTTGCAAGAATTGTTGCTCGGGTTCTGGTTTGGCGCTGGGGACATCAAACATAGTGGGCGGCATAAGCGCAGGTTTCGGATCTGCCTTATCCCCGACCAGTAGTCTTCGAAGACACTGCTCAGCTTCGTCGCTTGCAACTAAAGCCGATGATGGTGAATCATCTTTATTTTTCTCATATTTAAGTTCACTTAGGAAAGGGATGGGCTTTCCAGCACTCCGAGCCAATGACGAAGTCGATGCGTTAACAAATGGTGACATAGGACCTTGCGCAGAACATAGGAGGTCTCCGTCTTTCGTCGAGGACTGAGTGGACGCCTCGACGGGCGTAACAGAACGTTGCTGTTTCTCCAACTGGTCTACTGAAAGAGGCTGCGCCCGGATCAGTAGTGCATCCACAGTAGCCTGCTTTGCAGACTCAAAGAACTTTAGTACATTGCGAGAAGTCACGTTTTCTGCGGAGTGGGGCACTGCGACTGCAGACTGGGACTGACAATTTAACTGTGCATTGTACTCTTTCTGCGCCTGGCTTAGCATGTTAAATATGCTCGAATTACCCGACTTTGCGTATGCTAGTAATGATGAAGGGTGTTGTCCGTTACTCGACTTATTAAGTAACAAGCTGTTTACTAGACTACTAATACGATCGCACTCTTCACTATTGTAAAACCAAAAGCCGCGGATGCGAGACCGTTCGTTGCGGTACAATAGGAAGGGTGGCTGTGACTGCAATTCCAAACTGCCGGTTATTGGTTCCACAAATGATGTCGTGTTGAGTCGGTTATTAATAAATATGCTGTGAAACGGCTCTGCATTTCGATGATAAATAAAAAAAGCGCCTTCAACATCCGTTTTTTCCCATTCATTTTGATCCGAATTGAAGGTGTAAAATGCAACGTGTGATGACGAATCGACAATCTCTTTAGCGTATGGATCAATTTTTTTAATGGCTGACAAATTCATTCGAGTTATGCTTTCGTCCGCCATACTTTATATTTTATTATTATTGTGTTCAAAGATTCAACTAGCCTCTCACAAATGTTAGAGATGCGCAATTACCGATAACTTTTAGGTATCGAAAAAAGAACAAATGGCTTATCCACATTAGATTGATACAAACAGGTAATTGTTCGTTTTAGTCACCGTAGGTAAAGCGCGTCCAAATAAAGTGGGGGTGGTGTCTATCTTACTTAGTTTTTTACGAGGATTCCATTTCCGG
>SCDY01001842.1:560-24469 GCA_004143825.1 Drosophila micromelanica | reverse complement strand
TGTCAAGAAACTCTTTACACAAATTATTAAAGGGCCATTAAAACTAATTTTAAACATAAAAACTTGATTAATATCAAGACTTAATATTATGTATGACCTACTTTAGCATCTCTGGCACATACTAGTCGGTTTTTCATTGATTAAATGAATTTTTTTTAGGTCATAATAAGGTAAAAGTTGCCACTCTTCCAATATTGCATAATTTAAGTGCGCGCTTTTGCTTTTGGCTGGTTCTTAGCCAGATTTTCCCTTAGAAATGACCATAAATTTTCAATTGGGCTAAGATCGGGTTTGGGGACGGGGTATCTAGCACATTTTCGCAGTTATTGAGCAGCCACATTCGCACAGTATTCGCTTTACGCTTTGGGTCGTTATCTTGGTAAAACTTAAAATGTGGCTTTTTACCTCTTATAAGCCCCATTTTATTGGCACTGCTCGTCAAATTGCTTGTCAAAATATTAAGGTACTGCAGGGCATCTATCGATGTGTCAATAAATGCAAGGTCTCCGACCCCTTTGCTAGAGATGCACCCCCAAACCATAACCGACATTTTACCAAACTTTACTGTTGGAATGATGTTGCGTTCTCCAGCAAAGTTAGCGGTTTCGGCACACTCTATCTGGTCCGTTATTGTAGTATAGCATTATTTTTGTTTTATCACAAAATATGACGTCGACCCAATAATCATCAGGTTGAGAAATATTTAAAAGAGCGTAGGATAACCGCTTTGCAATGTTTGCTTTAGAAATAGGTGGTTTCTTGCGCGCAGCTCTCCATCTGTACTTGGTGCGCAGAATGGCCTGACGAACTATTTCATGTAAAACATTGTTACCACACTCTTCCTTGAGGTCCTTAGCAAGCATTCTTGTTAAGATTTGAGGGTTTTGGGATACTTTTCTCATCATAAGGCGCTCTGCAAGCAAAGCTATTTTGAGTTTAGGGCCACAGCCACGTTTTGGCTCCTAAATACCTTTTTTTGTACACGTTTTAATGTATTGTAAATTGTGTTCCGTGCAACAGACAACATCTACATCAGCTCCTGCACGGTTGTGCACTTCTGGTGATTGAAGTACACCAGATGGATCACTTCAAACGGCATTCTCTTGCCTGGCATCTTTATTTCGGAGTTTTACAGTAAATGACGTCTAAAAATTGCAAATTTTTCACCAAACAACTAAGAATATCATAGAAAACGAAGAATGCTAAGCATGTGAAACGGTAAATGTACCGTTTTTCGCCAAATTGGTGCAGCAAGGAAAAAAACATTTGTTGTGTAAAGAGTTTCTTGACACTCGTAAAATTCAGTCGTAATAGTTTTTATACTCGTTCACGAAGTGACAGAGTATATTGGTTTTGTGCAATGTCCGTCTATCCGTCTGTCCGTATGAACGCAATTATCGCCGCTATTGAAGCTAGAGACTTGAAATTTTGGATATATACTCGTGTGTACCTGCGTCAGATAAAGTGTTAAGTGTTTATTTGCCCACTGGGGGCGTGGCAAATCGATAACACCCAAAATCGCAAATCGATAAAGTCCACAATTTTAAAGCTACCAAACTTAGTGTGTATATAGCTGCCGAACTCCTTAGAAGATTGACACCTTGATCTCCCAGCCACGCCCACTAGAACGCCCGCCCTGCGCCTCCGCCATTAAAGATCGGATATGGCTATATATCCCACAGTTTTTGAGCTAGGGTCACCAAATTTGGGATTTATATTACTGGTATGCTCCCCCAAACATCACAGAAAAAACATCGCGAAAACCGACATACCTGATAGCTCAATTTTAAAGCTAGAGTCACCACATTTCGCGTGTAGCTGGTGATCATCTCTAAAGATTGAGACCTTGATTTCCCGGCCACGCCCACTAGAACGCCCCCTAGCGCCCTCGCCCTTAAAAATCGGATATGGCTATATCTCTCACAGATTTTGACCTAGAGTCACCAAATTTTAAAAAAAATGTTTGGCCACGCCCACTTTTGCCCCCGTATTAAAAAAAACCGATATATCTGGCAGCTCCAATCGTTAACACATGTATATTTCCCACAATATTTAAGATAGAGTCAAATAGACCAAATTTGGTATGTAGATAGCTGGTGACCTCCCCCAAATGCCAATATCTCCCACAGTTTTCAAGCTAGAGTTACCAAATTTAGAGGGTAGTTAACTGGCCATCGCCTTTAAAGATCGGCACAAAATTTCGGCGTCCCCACTCACCCCACTATCACCCACCCCCACCCAAATTACAATATACCGACATTTTTCAAAATAATAACAATAATTAAGAATGTAAACGAGTATAACGCAGTCGGTAACGCCTGACTGCAACGTTCTTACTTGTTTTTGTTTATTTTTGTTTTTAGTGCAATTAAATTGTCGTGTCCTATAATATTCTCTTTAAAATTGAATAAGCTACTATAATTGATAAGGATTTACTTAAATTTTTCATTAAAAAGGGCTTTTTGCTAATGAGAAGTTGAAAAAATAATTTTTTTCTCAATGTTTAAAGTCATTCGTGACACACTGTATGTATGTATATATTTAAAAGTTTGTTAAAAATTTAAAAATATAATATAAATGATATGATGTAAAAAATATTATTTATTTCTTTTATATTTATTTAAAGCCCCTTCCACAATAAAATTTATATACACCCCTGTTGGTGTGTACGTATGCCTGTAAAAATCACGCATACCAACATATCAGCCTGCACGCCATTGGCTGGACGATCGAGCATTCCTTCGTACACTGGCATCGCCCAGCTTTGCTGAAGGCAGCCAGCCACTGATTTGGTGCCTCATGTCTGTAGCAGAGGCGCAACGACTTCGGCTTTAAATCCTTTACGAGAGCGAAAAGACATCCGAATAGTATGGCGCATGAAGAGCGAAAAGCCACTTGAAAAGCCACACCATAAATTTATGCTTACGTTGTATGCGCGTTAATCATCTTAGAATTTATATTGTTTTTGGTTTCGCCCTATTTAGGAACACAATTGAGGTTAGATTCTAATAATAATTTCTCTTTATTCAGTGATTGTGATGATTATTAAATGTAGCTTACAGAGAATTCGGCGACGTAGGTAAATGCGTCGGCGTGAATCATCGTTGATGCTCGGGGCCCATTTGGCTTCAGATTTCTCATAAAAGCGCCTATTGGCACTTAGTGCTTTTACCAATGTCAACGTGCTCCTTTTATACGCTTGATCGCTGCTTTGTAAACCGTGCACACTTATAATCGATAACTATAAGTATTTATATATTAAGTATAGTTAAATTGAGTTATTGAGTTTTTCCTATAATTCAGATTCAAGATATATCTTATAAATTCAAGATGAATATTTAAATTGTGATCAAATGTGTTTCAACGTCATTAAGGGCAGCAGCGTGACCATTTACAACAACAGCATTGATTTGGCCAACACTTTGGCGTAAAGTTTTAATGTTAGACAGCTTATGTCTCCCACAGTTTTAGAGCTAGAGAACAAATTTTGAAAATAGATAACTGGTTACCTCCTTAAAAAATCGGTGGTACATTTTTCGTTCACACCCACTGCCGCCCCCCGCAAATCCTTAAAATGCACATTCCACAGCTAGAGTCACAACATTTGGCAGAACGTTTTGCATGACCTCCTCTAAAGATCGACCCATACCATTACAATAAACCGAACATTTTTTAAAATAGCTACAATAATTAAGATCGTAAACGAGAATAACGAAGTCGGTTTACTTGTATACCCGAGTATACCTTCGTATACAGAAACATGCATTGGAAAATATAAGTATATTAAAAGAGTATATTGGTTTTGTGCAACGTCCGTCTTGCTGTCCAACCGTCCGCGAGTTCGTCTGTCCGTGAACGCAATTATTTTCGCCGCTATTGAAGCTAGAGACTTGAAATTTTGGATATATACTTGTGTGTACCCGAGTTAGATAAAGCTTTAGGGATTTTGTGCTGCGCTCACTGGGGGCGTGGCAAACCGATAACACCTAAAATTGCATATCGATAAAGTCCACAATTTTAAAGCTAGAGTCACCAAACTTGATATGTATATAGCTGGTGACCTCCCCCCTTGATATCCCGGCCACGGTCACTAGAACGCCCCCAGCGCTCTCCCCACCCCAAAAATTTTTTCAAAATAATTATAATAATTAAGAATGTGAACGAGTACAACTCAGTCGGTAAAGTCCGACTGCAACGTTCTTACTTGTTTCGTTTTCAATTTTACTAAAAATCAAGCTGCCTTGTGGAAGTCCGTTGTACTGTGGCGCAGTTGTTAATCCAAATGTCCTTGTTTTTATACCCTGAACCCATTGAAAATGGGTAAAAAAGGGTATAATGGTTTTGTGCAAATGTATGTAACAGGCAGAAGGAAACAACTCCAACCCCATAAAGTATATATATTCTTGATCAGCATCACTAGCCGAGTCGATTTAGCCATGTCCGACTGTCTGTTCGTCCGTCTGCCCATATGAACGATTTCAGAGACTACAGAAGCTAGAAAACTGATCTTTAATTCATTCGATTCGTAAACACCACATGCATATCAAGTTTATTTCAAAAGATCGATAACTCTTTCATTTTTCCTTTTATCGATATTTATCGATTTTTTGACTCGGTTTTTTAAGCATTACTCCATAACCATAAGAGCTAGAGCCACAACATTTTAATATGTTCGCATAAGGCATACACAGAATTTAAATCCATCAGGTATTGAATGCCTCCCCCCAATCGCCCCCAATATCGACAAAACCAAAAAAAAAAAAAAACAAGTAAGAACGTTGCAGTCGGGCGTTACCGACTGCGTTATACTCTTTCACATTTTTAGTTATTATTATTATTTTGAAAATTTTCGGTATATTGTAATATGTGTGGGGGGTGGAGGTGGGGGTGTGATTGGGGATGGGGATTCGTCGCCGAAATTTTGTGCCGATCTTTAAAGGCGATGGCCAGTTAACTACCCTCTAAATTTGGTAACTCTAACTTGAAAACTGTGGGAGATATTGGCATTTGCGGCGGGGTGGGGGCGCTGGAGGGCGGAGGTCACCAGCTATCTACATACCAAATTTGGTGACTCTATCTTAAATATTGTGGGAAATATACATGTGTTAACGATTGGAGCTGCCAGATATATCGGTTTTTATTAATACGGGGGCGAAAGTGGGCGTTGCCAAAAATTTTTTCTGTGTTGTTTGGGGGAGCATTCCTGCAATATATATACAAAATTTGGTGACTCTAGGTCAAAATCTGTGAGATATAGCCATATCCGATTTTTAAGGGCGAGGGCGCTAGGGGGCGTTCTAGTGGGCATGGCCGGGAAATCAAGGTCTCAATCTTTAGAGATGATCACCAGCTACACGCGATATTTGGTGACTCTAGCTTTAAAATTGTGCAAATACGCAACACTTATCGATTCGAGCTATCGGGTATATCGGTTTTCACGATTGTGGGAGCGGGAGTGGGCGTTGCCAAAAAATTTTTACTGTGATGTTTGGAGGAGCATACCAGTAATATAAAACCCAAATTTGGTGATCCTAGCTCAAAAACTGTGGGATATATAGCCGTATCCGATTTTTAATGGCGGAGACGCTGGGGGGCGTTTTAGTGGGCGTGGCCGGGAGGTCAAGGTGTCAATCTTCTAAGGAGGTCGCCAGCTATATACACACCAAGTTTGGTAGCTTTAAAATTGTGGACTTTATCGATTTGCGATTTTAGGTGTTATCGATTTGCCACGCCCCCAGTGGGCGCATCCCAAAATCCTTAACACTTTATCTGACGCAGGTACACACGAGTATATATCCAAAATTTCTCTAGCTTCAATAGCGGCGAAAATAATTGCGTTCATGCGGACAGCAAGACGGACATTGCACAAAACCAATATACTCTTTCACTTCTTAACGAGTATAAAAACACAAATCAAATACTACAGACCTGCAAATTGTTTTGTACATAGATTTCGATGCCCCTAATAAGTCCTAAAAATTTCATAACGATCATACATACATTTAGTTTAGAAGAAAACAACGATTTCGTTTACGTATTGGGAGCAGGCGCACCTACCGCAAAGTGCGTGCGTCGTACACTTGTGTGTCTGCTGTGTGAGTGAACTTGTGTATGATTCCAAGCGGGTTAATATGCTCGTAAAGACAGATCGCAGGGTTCAGGGTATCTTCTATTCTATTCTTATTGTTTTCTCAGTTAAGGTAGACGCACTGCAGCAAACGCACTAATGTAATGGTAGCAACCGCCTATACGATATTAGTAAAAATTTGAATCCCAATCGATCTCCGCTTATTGCAACTAAGCGTACTTAAAACAATTTAAACTTAAAAAAAGAGATTTTTTCGTGAAACAAAACTCTTGGCACACTTAATATTGTTCTTTTTAAATAGTCAAAAGTAAAATGAATATTTGGTAGGTAGTGCCTTTTGCTTGATTATGAGCTGGGAAACGCCTAGGCATGGAATAAACTAACTGTTTTGTTATTTCAGCCGATATATTGCCTTTTTAAGGTCATTTTTGGACGAAATTTGATGTTTTTTCATCCGTTGCTCTAATTCATCCCACAGGCGCTTGATCGGATTAAGGTCAGGGGACTGTGGTGGGTGTGGTAGAACTTGTGCGGTATTGTACGCGAGCCACATACGTAAATCTATGGCAGAATCTTAAGATTATTGTCATGCATAAAAGTAAAAGAGCTCGGCAGCTTAAGCTTCAAGGCACTTTTTTTTTAAGTTTTCCTTCAAAATGTCGAGGTAATACACTTGTCCAATATTCCCTAAATGAATACGAGTTCTCCAACACCAGCAGATGACATGCATCCCCACACCATGGCTCCCCTGCCGCCGTGTATTAAACTTGTTTTCATCAGAAAAGAGCACCCTATCCCAGAATCCAATTTGAATTCCTAAGTACTCTCTAGCATACGTAAACGCCTATTTTGATTGACCTTCGCAATCAAAGGCTTTCATCTATCAGCACGACAATGGCCCTTCTGACAGTTATTGGGGGGATTTCCTTCCCAAACTCGGTCTTGACCTCAGCAGCAATCTGGGAAGAAGCTAATTTTGGGTCCACCTTAACTTTTCGGATAACCTGGTTGCGTTCACGGTCAGTTAAAGCCCCTGGACGTCGTGATCTGGGTGCATTTTCTAAACTTTTTGCTTCTTTAAATCGCTTAACAATGCTTCTGATAGAAAATCGGTTCAAATCCATAATCTTGACTATTTCCCCATATAATTTGCCTTCATTGTGCAGGTGAAGGAAAATTTTTCGCTGAGCTACATTCGATTCCTTGCGCTTATTCTCCATTTTGGTCGACAAAAATGCAAAATAGCTTTAGAAAACAAAATAGCTTCGAGGTTAAGAGGAAGTCCTTTTAGGAATTACATAAGAAAATGTAAATAGATTGGGCTTAAGATCAAAATAAAACCAGTAAATAAGGAAACTGTGCCAAGACTTTAGTTTGAAGAAAAAAAGGCTGATTTTTTTTAAGTTTTAATTGTTTTGAGTACGTCAAAGAAAATACCAAAAATAAAGTGCCTCTCAATAAACAAATGTTTACCTTAAATATATATAAAAAAATTTAATCATGAAAATGCGACATGAGCCTGGAAATAGCGTTTGAAGTTTAAATTTGCAACTTTGCCATCACTTTAGTTCGTCACTGCATATTGTTCTCTTTGCTCCGTAATTGGATCAGCTGAGACTATACAGTCTCTATTAAAGCTTTGCTTTTACGCATTTACAACAGATGTAATTTAAGGATTTAACACTTTTAATTATTATTATTATCAATTATACTATTATTATTACTATATTTTTTTTATTTACAGCAGGTGTTTTTGCTATTTGTGTGGTTATTAAATTTATGTATCTAAAGTAAAAACTCTTTAAATCAAAAAAATGAAGTTAAATTTTAGGTGTTAATAAAGTCAAATTGGGCCCAAATGTTAAACAATGAATTGTGTAGAAATAAAATTCTTTGAAGAACCGAACGTTGTTAAAATCATGTTGTACATTTTTCTTAAGTTTTTCGTGCATTGGGAGTGTGAATAATTGATTAGTAACTGTTATGGGGTCTTGTTCTTCTGTTCGATAGATAAAGACGACCAGGATGGTATTATAAAAAATAAATTCAGAAAACCAGGTTCAATCAGTTCATTTAAGAAAGAAAATGGTACAGGTAGTTCCTATAAAGCTTAACGTAATTTTGGTTAATTATCGATATCCAGTTCATTATACAATAGCTAACTTTGGTGTCAAGGGAATACATTGGTTTTGTTAGAAAGCTGTTTTGCGTGAGTAAATCCTTCTATACACTGTTGGCACTCGAGTGTTTGAGTTATTGAGCATTTTCGACCGTAAATTTTGTATAATAGCAGTTGCTTATCATTACAGCCACTTGCATAATTAAGGTTCTGTCCCTTATATGAGCATTTTTACATGGAGAGAACCAGTCAAGAAATCTTAGTAGTGTTCTGTTTGGCTGGAATACAAAGATTATATGCAAATGTATCTTTGTCCGCCGTATACAGAGTTGCTGGATAATTAACCTGGTTCAAAATCAGAAAGTGCCTTTTAGATTCTATAGCACAAACATAAATAATCTTGCTTACAAAGTTGAGAAAAACAAATATTGATTACGTTGTTCAAATTCCCCGGCGACAGCAAATGCAAATACTTGCGGCGAGCTTATGATAAATACGCAGTCGTGTGCTATGACAAAATGCTCCCGATCGCATCAGCGGTCCACCAGACGACTCGACCTTGAAGCTGAGCAGCAGCGGTTCTTGTCGATCTACAAGACCAGGCACGCCATTCTGTATTGGAGAATGTGCAACTCGAAAGTAGTTAAGGTGCTTTTAATCGTACAACCGAGTCAAGCAATGTGCAACCACGCCAGAGCCGTAGACGAGGTCGACCTCAACGACAGCCACGGCCAAGAAAAGGGCCTGAGGATAACCAACTACAAGTACATGAGATAGAAACAGTGGTGAAGGGGACTGTTAACTGAATATTGTCAGGTTTATCGCTACCTAAAACCACTGTAAAACAGGAATCGCTAATTGAGCGTGTTGATTTGCCAGCAACGACAGACACGCGTTCAGAGCCCCTTAGCGCAAGATCTAAAACATATTGGAATGTTTTTGGTAGCTCTAAAGTAGCGGATATTATTCAAAAATGGGGTATTCGCTTCGATTCCGAAATGAGCCGACACGTTCACCAGCCTATGGGAGGAAAAGCCAGTTACTGGTTTTGGAGATTTTATAAGCGAGTTGAAACATTTATTTGGTGTTAATTTTGTGCAGCTTTACGTACTCAATATCAAGAGAATCATTCAGCTACTGAGTTCCGATAGCAAATACGCGCCCGTAAGCAAGAACATGGCGAGTCGTTTGACTCATTTTATGAAGCTATCTGTAAACTTATAGAAAAGCTAACAGTTCACCTTGAGGAAACAGAACTGGCAGAATTAATTCAGAGTAATTTGCTTACAGAGATGAAATATAGACTTTTGTTTGAGGATATTCATTCTATTAAAAAGTTACGAAGCTTAGTCCAAAAGAGAGAGAATTTTCTCAGGGATGAGGGTCGATTGCGATCCATACCGGCCAAACTTATGGAAGCTGTGGCTTATAAAGTGTATGCGGTAAATGATGAATGGAGAGGAACTGGAAGATACTTTTGCTGCCGTTCAGCAAATAGTCCCTTTCAAGATCAAGTGTTGGAATTGCGAGGCGACGGGAAGATTGTCTGTAAGACCGAT
The DNA here is from genome assembly GCA_004143825.1 of Drosophila micromelanica. Lineage (NCBI taxonomy): Eukaryota > Metazoa > Arthropoda > Insecta > Diptera > Drosophilidae > Drosophila > Drosophila micromelanica. Next base: position 14,703 of record SCDY01001842.1, on the reverse strand, counting down.
GAGTCTTTTGTTACGGCTGCGGAATGCCTCAAATTTACAAGCCGAATTGCCTAAACTGCAAACGCCGGTCGGAAAACCGAAAGGCCTGGGCATCTCACAATCCGAAGATGTCCCAAACTTAGTTAGTCAGACAGTACTAGTCTCTTAATAGAGCAGAGGGACGCCTGGTATGGGCAGTAAACAGCAAATACCAACACTAAATGTAATCATTTAGAGAGACTGCAAAATTATTTCCGCTTAGTCCGTAAGAAGCAGAAAAATGTATTGTCAACCATTTTCCACTTTTACTTTTTTGCTCGATACTGGCGTGCTTTTGAACTGGCTCCCAACATTATTGGATCAGTTGATACTACAGAAGAGATTGAGCCAGAAAAAAACTGTTACCCACTGACGAACAATCACTTAAGACAGTTGGTAACCGTCAAGACACTGCTTCCCAATTTCGAGAAACAAGGATTAGGGCGTGCTTAAGCAACGTATACAACGCGAGAACTTAATGAATGTTGGAATTGAAAGAATGACCAAATTAGGTGTGATCGAACCGTCACAGAGCGCATGGAGCTCGCCGATTCGATTGGTTGTAAAACAGGACAGGGCGGAATTTCTACAGATCCAGAGAAGGTTTTATGCATTGTGAATTGGCCAACACCAAGCAAAGTTCGGAGATTTTTAGGAATCTGTGGTTGGTACCGCTTTTTCACCCATCGCCGAAGTTTTGTCTACTGAGGCTCAAGCAGCCATGAGCCAACTCAAAACTCTTCTTACTAGAAAGACTTCACGCTAAAATTTTATTTGCACTGTGTCGCCAGAGATTTTGGCATTGAATCAGTTTTAGTGCAGTTGCAATGGTGCAATGGAGAAGAGCGACCAATATCTTATATGTCAAATAAATCAAAGGAAAAAATATCTACATTAATATAGATTCATTATTTTATCTTCATTATACTCGTTCACGAAGTGAAACTAGTGTATTGGGTTTCTGCAATGTTCGTCATGCTGTCCGTCCGCCTGTCCGTATGAACGCAATTATTTTCGCCGCTATTGAAGCCAGAGACTTGAAATGTTGGATATATATTCGTTTGTATCCGCGTCAGATAAAGTGTTAAGGATTATGGGCTGCGCCCACTGGGGGCGTGGCAAACCGATAACACCTAAAATCGCAAATCGATAAAGTCCATAATTTTAAAGCTAGGGTCACCAAACTTGGTATGTATATAGCTGGCGACCTCCCCAAAAGATTGACACCATAATATCACGCCCACTAGAACGCCCCCCGCGCCTCCGCCCTTTAAGATCGGATATGGCTACTTATATCTCCCACAGTTTTTGACCTAGAGTCACCAAATTTGGGATTTATATTACTGGAATGCTCCCTCAAAAAACACAAAAAAAGTTATTTGACCACGCCCACTCCCACCCCCGTATTCGCACAAACTGATATACACAATATACACACAATTTTTAAGATGGTGTCACCAAATTTGGTACGTAGATAACTGGTGACCTCCTCTAAAAATTGAGACCTTGATATCCCGGCTACGCCCACAAGAACATCCCCAACGCTCTCGCACCTCCGCAAATACCGATATTTCCCACAGTTTTTAAGCTAGAGTTACCAAATTTAGAGGATAGATAACTGGTCATCGCCTTTAGAGATCGGCACAAAATTTCGGCGACGAACGCCATTCCCACCCACACCCCCACCTCTACTCCCAATTTTACCCACCCCCACACAAATAACAAAATTTTTAAAAATAATAATAATAATTAGAATGTGAACGAGTATAACGCTGTCGGTAACGCCCACAACATTTAGTTTCAGATGTAAGCCGTATCCCCGGGTTGGCCTCTTCGCTTGGTTTCAAATACTAAAAATAACATTTTAGTTTTTTTGTTGTTTGGCGCTTAAGTTAGCACAACCCCAACGAGGACATTACACAATTCATATGTGTTCCAAAAATCAAATATATATCCCAAATTTGGACACTGTAGATTAACAACTTTGGGAAATATAGGAATTTCCCATTTTTTATGGCGGATGCATTGGGGCGTTCTAGTAGGTGTTGCCGGGATATCGAGATCAAAATTCTTATTAGTATAGAAAATTTGGTGACTCCAGGTCTAAAATTATGCGATATATTAACATTACCGATTTGAGGTGTATCGATATGTTATGGAATTGCCAGCCTCCTGGTGGGCGTGGATCAAAAATCTGAACACGTTGTCTGAATAGGATAACTAGAAGTATATATTCAGACAGACTGCACGACGGAAATCGCGCAAACTTCGTAAAGAAATGTAATGCAAATCTTGCGCTTTTGACCGTTCTTACCAAGGACTCGAGCCGTCGAATCTTCTACTTCAGCTGCACAACTCTTACCTGCTGCACCACACTACTATTTGATTTTGTTGTGGTAAAGCGAATGCAAAATAAAGTTTATCAACTGTAGCAAATGCTGCATTTGTTTGAATATGTGCAAATATGTACAGAATTTGTTTGTGAGCTTCATGCAAGCAGCTTGATCTTGATTTTTAATTTGCTTCCAAACTGAAAGTGAGATCGTTTAAAACTTTCAAGACCTAACAACAAATCAAAATTCATGTAGAGTAAAGTAGTTCTAAGGACTGGGTGTAATTTTGGCAGTTTTCACAGTTTGATACAGATACGCTGTATTACCGAACGGAGAAGCCCGGGCTAATCCACCTGCTCACTAGTATCGTTTCCGACCGTGCGGTCTTGAGACGGCTTGGCACCAAGATGTGACTCCTAACCAGGTCAGATTATTCCCATGACCACGTCCCATAGCTCAGGTGGGCAGGGCAAGTTGTCCCCGTGAATACGCAATAAAAACTTCACAATTTTTTGGAGACAAATGTTAAATTTCTAGGGGCCTCAAACTCCAAAGAAAGGAAATTTCTATACTTTTATTCCTCTTCATCGAGTTTATTCAACACGTGCTATTTTTACTTGTTTCCAATGCTTTCAGTTACCTCGGCTAGTTGCGCCGCCTTTCGGTCGTTCTTATTGTGCCCTTTGCACATCTTCTCCTTGTTATGCTTTTCCCTGTTTTACTTTCACACTTTCCGTAACAATATTTTTTTAATGTTTATGAAATTTGTAGGATTTATTAGGGACATCAAAATCTATGCACAAAGCAATTTGCAGGTCTGTAGTGTCTGGGTTTGCGATTTTTTTGTTTTTATCGATATTGGGGGTAGTTGGGGGGGGGGGGTATTCAAAATCCAAAGGTATCAAAATCTGCGTATCGCTTATACAAACATAACGCACTGAATTTGTTGCTTCTATCTCTTATCGTCTCCGAGATATTGTAAGAAAACAAAAGGTTGTTATCGATTTTTATCGATATTAATGAAACGGATCAACTTATCGTCGAAAAAAATGATAAACTTGTATTGCGTATTATATATACATGCCTAAATCAACTCAGCTCGTCGTCCTGATCATGAATATATACATAAACTTTATGGGGGTGGGATATGCTTCCTTCTGCCTGTTACATACATTTCAGCAACAAAATTATACCCTGTTTTACCCATTTTCAATGGGTTCAGGGTATAAACAAGTAAGATTGCTCTAGTCGGGACCTCCTTTCTAAGAGATACCCTGAACTCAGTATTGAGGTTATAAACAAATTAAAAAAAAATTAATTTGCAATTACCAACGCAAAATAAAATGTAGCAACACCGGGGTTTGAGCCTGCACTATACTACCATTTTAATTCGCTTATGAACTCAACTTAACCATCCTTAAAAAAATTGCAAGGAAACGCTAACAAAATTCTGCTTTTGTTATAAAAATAATAATTATTGATAATTAAAAAAAGAAAATATAAATTCCACACTATCCCAAGCGGGATTTAAGTCCAGACACTCCAACTTCAGCTGCACAACTCATAACGACTGTACCACTCCTTCGATAAATATTTTTGTGATAAAATTTAGTTTTACGATGCAAAAAAAATTCCAAGAAAAACGCTTGACAACATTTTTCATTTGTATGTATGCGTCACATATTCACAGAAACTGAGATTGTCAGAGAAATGTAAACCTGACCAACGCGTAATTGACTGAGATCCAACTTGCGTATGACCTCCCAAAAATGTTGCAATCTTTATATCTATTGCCCACTAGAATGGCCTCCAGCGCCCCGTCCTAAAAAATCGGATATGGCTATATCTGACACAGTTTGTGAGTTAAATTCACAACATCTTGCATATATATTGCAGAAATATTCCCCACGAAATACTGCGGACAAATTTTTTGGCCACACCTCCTCCCGTCCCCATCCCCCCGGGCGTGACCAAGATATCAAGGACGGAATCTTTGGGAGAGGTCATCAGTTATACACCAAATTTGGTAACTATCTTTAAAATTGTGCAAATATGCAATTATGAAAAAGGGAGGGGTGGCCAACAATTTCTTTCTGCGATGTTTTGAGAGAATTCCTGCAATATATACAAAATATTATGTATCTAGCTCAAATCCTGTGGCAGATATATTTTTTGTGTTGCGAGTGAGCGGGGGGCGCTCTAGAAGGCGCCGCAAACTTTTGGGAAGGTAAATCAGCTTCATCAACTTCATCGATTTGCGATTTTAGGTGAGGGGGCACCCCAAAATCCTTAACACTTTATCTGACGCGCGTACACAGGACTACGTATCCAAATTTTCTGTGTCTCTAGCATCAATAGCGGCGAAAAATTGTGCTCTTAAAGTCAGACAGATGGATGGACGGGCAGCAAGATGGACACAGCTTAAAAGCAGGGTTTCGTTCGCACCGCTCATGGCTAAACACAGTCAGTGGCTTGTTTACATCGTCCCTTTCCGAACAGTCCAAATTACAACTCGTAATTGAATTGTTCATTTAATAATGCCAAAGCAAGTAAATAAAAGTTTTATTCTCTGTTTTCCGAAAAGGAGCAATTGCTATGTGCTGAGATTGACCATATGTTTACAATAGCTAATATTGAAAAAGCTCCAATCCTTTTCCATAAAGCCATAAAGCAATAGGTGATTCTGCTTGGATGGCCGAAAAATTAATGCAGTTACCGTGGGGGAAGCTTCTTCGATTCCCATTATGGATGGGCTCCTAAGTCGACTTCCATCACTGCACTGTATTTCTAAAATCGATTTGGACGCCTTTACCTAGATAAAGAGTCCCGTGCAAAAACTGTTTTTACGGTACCAAATAGCTTCTTACAACAATTTTAATGACCATTTGGTACACTTGTCCGGATTTTCCAACAAATTACGTAAAGCGGGACTTACCATTAACACTACCAAAAGTTGTTATTGTTTAAAAAGCTATATGTGGGTGAGGGCTGTTAATGAGTACGCTGTACCGCGTACTTAAAAGCAGATTGTGAGATTCTGGGATATGACGGGATAGTATCAGTGTATTTTTAATGAAACGCACGGCGTGATGAGTATATTTCAACTCATTTTATTTCTTAAAATCCTAGCCTTATATAGGGTGTAGTCTAGACCCCCTGCTGTGTTTCATGCAGCTGCCGTACCAACAGGTGTGGTACAGTTGCTCAGCTGTGGGTGCTAAACACTATTTCTATTTTTATCTCTCCACTTATGATTTACATAGGGGTTGTTTTTATCTGTATTTTGAGTTTAAGATGTTCATGTGTGAACATACATGACAACAATAGTGTAGTGCTAACGGTTAAGAGCTTTGTAGATGTACAGTATGCCACTAAAGTCACCGTCACCCTTAAGCATTTGCACGGAACAGGCTATAACTTTGTAAAATTTGTATAATATGAACAACTTTTGATGTAGGTTCATAAAATAATTTATGCTCTTCAATAATATGTATTCCTTAATTATTAATAAAATACTAAAAATATCCATAAATATCGGTCAACAAAAGTCGACGTACTCTTACTAGTTATACAAATTAATTAGGTGTAAAAATAATATTATCATTTAAACTAAAAAATTAGTATATAGTAGGATAACCCATTATTTTAAAAACCTCTTTGAGGTGATTTGGCATTGACATCACTAATTTTTCAATATAATTAGTAACAAGTCCGGCTTACTCTTGATGCAATTCCACTCCTATTAGTCCTACTTATCTCTGATGGAATCTGTACTGCGCTACTAAATCGCTTGTCGCGATCTGAAAGTAAAGATCGTCAACCAGAGCTACTATTATTTTTTATCCGTCCTTCGTATTTAAAGTGGCCAACGACTGTTTGTATTGTTGACTTGCCTCTGGACATTATTTCCAAAATTTCTGAATATGACTTTTGCTCTATTGTATGGAGCTGCAACATCCGCCCACGTTCTTCTTGTGGAAACTCATTACGCAGCATTTTTATTATAACATTTGCAAATTTCGACCAATGCGCACTAATGCGCACCTTGCACACATGCTTTGAAATTCCCCGTTACTTTTAAGTATTCCGCTGGCGTCAGACATATCGGACAAGTACAAGTAGTTATATGAGTATTTGTGTATTAGTATAAAATTAATTAAGGTGTACGGTGACTTTAGTGACACACTGTATATGTACAGTGGATAAAACTAATATTCGGTTTTTTATTTAACTTCAAAATCTTTTCCAAGACATTTGGGCAGCTATAAAGCAACCAGGACTTGACTTTATGGGCCTTATGCTTCGGGCCCTTGTTCCGATTCAACTTGAAGGTGTCGGAAATACCCTGTTTCTCGACTGACCGCTTTAAATTTTCCTTCAATTTTCAATTCAGGCTTCTGGGTAATTATGCCACAAATAATCATAAGATTTCCCACTCGTTTTATGGAAATACGGCCCCTAGCCATAACACTACCACCGCCGTGTTTCACGGTTGGTCTGTAGTGTTCCTTCTACATTAAAACTAATTTAAAACTAAAAAATCAACATAAAACAATGTCACAGCTTTATTGATTTGATTTGTTGGATATCTTCCGATTTTGGATGTTTATGTTGGTGGTTGCATAACATTTGGACAGTTCCAAGTCATCGAAATCCATACAATAACCAACTTATGTTTCGGGTCATTGTCATGGTAAAATCTAAAATTATCACAAATTCCCGGATTCTTTCATGCAAATTTTTTTTAATATCAAGGTAATAATACTTTCCCATCGTTGTCTCAAAAAAATCTAAATAATTACGCTACACTAAATTCTGCATTTGTGGTGGCTTAAGCTAATATAATGTAGAATTTATGCTTAAGAAACCAAAAATAAGATAATTATCTATAATTGGAGAAAATTATTTTAAAACAATTTAAGATAACTGCCTTTTTGGGATAGCTCTCTCTTAAAACAAAAAAGTGTAAGATACCTGCCTTTTTGTCTGTTTAAAGTACTCAAGGCAGCTAAGCAAATTTTACTCTACCGCATTTTAAAGTATGAAATCAACAAATTTTACTTTTTAGGTTTACTTATTAAATATGATATGGGAACATTTTCATAGTTTTGAGTGTTTCTTTTGCGCATTTGAACAAACCAGCATTCATTCCGAGAAATCACTTTTTGGGAAAGAAAAAAGTATAGATTATATGATATCGTCAAAAAATGTATACAAAATTATGAAAAAATTGGGTGACTAATGTCGTTAAAAATCAATTTCCTGCATTTCGACTTACACTTTTTACACCAAACTTAGGTTAGCTGAGCGATTAACAAGAACGATTTCACTAATAATTAAAATACATACATACAGTGTGCCACTTAAGTCACCGTACCCTTTATGCATTTTTATGAAACAGGCTGTAACTTTGTCAAGCATGTAAAAGAAAAAAAGATTATGATGCAGATTTACAAAAACAAATTTATGATCTACAAAGCAGCATCAAAAATATATGAACATTTGATTTTAGTCTTTTATAATTTTATACTAATACACAAATACTCATATAACTACGTCAACAAAAGTCTACGTACTCGTACTTGTCCGATATGTCTGACGCCAGCGGAATTCATAAAAGTAACGGGGAATTTCAAAGCATGTGTGCAAGGACGTCGAAATTCATCATAATTAGTGCGCATTGCTTAAACTGGTCGAAATTTGCAAATGTTATAATAAAAATTCTGCGTAATGAGTTTCCACTAGAGGAACGTGGGCGGATCTTGCAGCTCCATACAATGGAGCAAAAGTCATATGCAGAAATTTTGGAAATAATGTCCAGAGGCAAGTCAACAATACAAACAGTCGTTGGCCACTTTAAATACGAGGGACGAATAAAAAATAATAGTAGCTCTGGTTGACGATCTTTACTTTCAGATCGCGACAAGCGCCAAATAAAGCATTTGGTGGACAAAGATCCGTTTAGTAGCGCAGTACAGATTCTATCAGAGATAAGTAGGACTACTCAGAAGGATTTACACCCAGAAACTGTTCGTAGGGCTATCAAATCATATAACTTTAAATCGTACACTCCAAGCAAGAAGCAGCACGTAAATCTAATAAATTGTAAGAAGAGTTTGGAGTTCGCTAAAGCGTACTTGGACAAGCCGGTTGACATGTGGCGTAAGGTAATCTTCTCAGATGAGTCAAAATATAAAATTTTTGGCTCGAACGGGCGATTCCGCTTGTGGAGAAGATCTGGAGAGGCACTTAACCCGAAAAATACAAAAAAGATTGCAAAACACGGCAGCGGTGGTCTTATGGTTTGGAGTTGTATAGCTGCATCGGGCGATGAAAGCTTAGAATTTATTGATGCCGTGCTGGACCAAAAAAAGTATATTAATATACTTAAAAGACATTTAAAAATCAGCGCTGAGAAATTCGAAATAGGGTCAGATTTATATTTTCAACAATGACCTTAACATAAGGCCGTGTACACACGACTTTATATCAATTATGATACGCCTCATTTATTGGAGACGCGACCACAGAGTACCGACCTAAGCTCGATAGAGTATGTGTGAAATATACTTGAAAAAAAGAGTCGAAATCGCCACATAAGCAATAAAAGAGAGCTACGAGAAGCATTGCATCAAGAGCTAGCCGGACTTGTTACTAATTATATTGAAAAATTAGTGATGTCAATGCCAAATCACCCCAAAGAGGTTATTAAAATGATGGGATATTCTACTATATACTAATTTTTTAGTTTAAATGTATAATATTATTTTTACAGCTAATTAATTTTTATAACTAGTAAGAGTACGTAGACTTTTGTTGACCGATATTTATGAATATTTTTAGTTTTTTATTAATAATTAAGGAATACATATTATTGCAGAGAATAGATTATTTTATGAACCTGCATCAAAAGTTGTTCATGTTATACACAATTTACAAAGCTATAGCCTGCTCCGTGCAAATGCTTAAGGGGTACGGTGACTTTAGTGGCACACTGTATATGGAGCGACGCTATCAGAGTTTGTGGAATTAAAACATGATAGGCTATTACGTCTGGGGTTAATACTTAAACCATTATTTAAATACTGTCTTCGCAACCAAACCAATACTTGAAACTTTAAATAACATGTAATACCATAAGAAATAAATAATAAATCGTATGAATAGTAATCACAATTATTGGATATACATCCTCTTAGATTAGTTTATGACTATTTATATATAGATTGGAGGTCTTTTTTTCGGTTAATATTATTATATGAAAACATCTAGTTCTGACGTTCATCAAAAAACGAGTTTACAAAAATCTTTAATATAAAATGAATAATGTAACATGTTTATGAAATCTTCATTGCCAATATGACGACAAAACAATAACGTTCCAATTGGGCGTTACGGATTTCGTTATATTCGTGCACGATCTTAATTATTGTTTTACATAAAAAAAATTTCGGTATTTAAAAATTTTAAATTTTATACCGATATATAAATGAGGTAACTATTAATAAAAGTTCAAAACTTTAGCTCTAAAATTGTACACGATATAATCATTCGTAATTCGAATTTGTGGGTGCTTTTTAGTGGGCACAGCCGGGATATCAAGGTCGCAATCTTTAGGGAATGTCACCAGCTAACTAATTACAAAATTTGGTGGGTCTGTCTTTAAGACTGTGGTAAATATTCTTTTTATCGATTTTAAATTTGATCTCTATCGATATGTTATCGAATAACCAGCCTCCCAGTGGACGTGGAACAAACATTGAAACACTTTGTCTGAAGAGGATATCCACAAGTATACATGCATATGTGTATCCAAAATTTAAAATCTTCAATAGCGCAGATAAAAGTTGATTTCATCCGGACGGACAGACGGACACCATGTCGAACATTGCACAAACCCAATATACGAGTTTTACTCCGTGAACGAGTATAAAAATAAAATAGAAATTCAATAATATTTGACTATTCGTCTTTTTAAAATACTCTTGATTTATATAGGAATTCTAAGTTTTTGCAGAGAAAACTTGGGTTGCATATCCAAATCTCTTGGGCGATAGATTCACTCAACAATAAGCGACGTGAATTGATTCAACTGCAAACCAAATATAACTTTATTTTATCGAAAAAGATTTAAATAATAATGAAAACACAAAAGACAAAACAAAAACATAAAAAAATATTGCTTTGTTTTAAAATAAAGGAAAGTATGGTAATATAAAATATTTAAAATATATTAATAAAAACGATTTGTGAACTGTTGAAAATATCCCCATAGCAGAAACATACAAATATGAGCACAACTAATCATAGAAATTATTAATGGCCAAAAGTCTGGAAATCTAGAAAAAGGTTTGATTATTAAAAAAGCTAATAAAGTAACTATCATTGTTATTTCTGAAATTCTTATAATGATGCTTAAAAAGGGCAGGGTTTTCTTGTTCGGTTTAAAATATTTACATTTGAAAGTTAAATAAAAAATAATCATTGATGCTATGGTTGGAACTAACAAACTATCTTTTTTTAAAAGCGGTATCATACTAAAAACTGACACATGAAGAAGCCAAACCATTTCCGTCTGCCACCAGTTGAACAGGCAAATCGATGGCAATGCAACTAATAAAATTGTCTTCTCGTGAACCTGAAAAAAAGTGTTTAATGTTTATGAAGTTTTAGATTGGGACCATAGGTAGAAAAATTGTATACTTGAAATGAAAACAGGAAGAATGCTGCGGCCGTATTAAAAAGACTTAAAAGGAATATATATTTGTTTCGTCGGAAAAAGAGTTGTAGATTAGTTGGAAGCGCTGCTAATAACGTCGTTATCAGACAAATTAATGCCATTTCATGATTTAAAGTGTGTTTTCTGAAAAAGTACATAAAAAGTGAGTTTTAGTTTTGAAATAAATTCAATATAAATACTTAAGCGTACTTCAGTTTAAAAATGACGTTAATGCTGCACCAAAAATTGGCAACTTTGTCTTCAAATACACCTCGTCCGAGAGGAAATAGACGGTATAGAACTTGTAAAGTTGAGTCAATTGAACCCAACCAAGGGTACCATAGCACAGCGAACACAGTCAACACAATTGTCGCTACTATTGCAAGCTCAGCAAACGATTTAAAACTGTTAAAAGATTATTAAATTAGTGTTTAGAATATAGTATACCCTGAACATATTTGAAAATGGGTAAAAAAGGTGTTGTGCATGTCTATGTAACATCCAGAAAGAGCGAAACTCCAAAAGGTATAAGTTAACCACTGACTATTCGTATTTGCTGACCCAGCTTTTTGGGGAAGGCAATGACCAGAGTCAAGTCGCGACGGATATGTCGCTGTCTGCGGCGCTCACACGTTAAAATGAGGCGCTAACGATGCACTTTTGCGAGAGGGGCGGCGGTGGCTCTGTGGCAGCAACGGCGTCTTTGCAGAGCTTTGCTTTGCTTTGCTCCCTTAAGCCTCTCATTAGTTAATTAAATTTGTATATGCATTTTTAAATTTAACTAGCTAACCATGTTTGCAGACAGAAATGCACTAATTTTCTTGGTCAGCATTACTAGCGGATTCGATTTAGCCATATCCGTCTACCTGTCTGTCTATAAGAATGAGTCGGTTTCAGAAACTACAAGAGCTAGAAAGCTGAACAATAACTTTTAAAGTTCGTACGGAAATCAATTTAATTTTAAATAATCGCAAAACACAAATCAAGGACTATATACTTGTAATTTGGCTTCTGTTTTAATGTAAATGTTTTGTTTAATCTTGAACACTTTATAAAGATTTCTAAGATAACTTTTTAAGAATTCATTTTCCAAAATGGGGCCACGCGCGATTACTGTTTGTACACGCCTGTAAGTGTCTGTCTGATTTAGTGTACGTATGTTTGCAAGCGAATTAAAATGTTTGTAATAACAGCTCGCATTTTATTTGGGGTGTCTTCTGGTCGCAAGCTCCCGGCTTTGACGCGGTAGGTGTGATGGACATTTTTCGGCTCGGTTTTTTAGAAATAATCCATTCTAATTTTAGGACCAGTAATCTATCTTCCAAATAATTAAAGGGTTGACTTTACAAATACGGGAGTTCTAACTCTAAAACTGTAGGACGATAACCTTTAGCGATTCGTGTTATCATGGCTCATGGCTGGGGAGGTCCCCAGCTATCTACAAGAAACATCTACCAAATTTTGTAATGATAGCTTTATTATAAATTGTGGGAAATATACAAGTGTCATTTAATTATCACTTCTGCTATTTAGCTTTAATAGCTTCATTCGAACAGACGGACTGACAAATCGCATAAGACATTTTTTCCAGAGTTTCAGAGCTAGATACCCAAATTTACAAGGTAGATTCTTGATGGGTTACTCTATTAAAAATGGCTAAATCAAATTTCATTTAAAGCTTGGGAACCACCTTTACAGATTGACGGAAAATTTCGCAGCTACGTCCACTCCCATTTCTCAAATCGCAAAAATCCATGTCTTTTAGTTTCCAAGTTTTAAGTCTTTGGCTTCAAAAAAAAAATGGCATTCATCCGGACAGACGGATTGCACAAACAAAACATGCAAAGAATTCGCTTTTCTTTTTTTGTGCACATGATTCCGCTACTGCTCTGTCCGCGTTGCAAGCAGACTTCCTAACGTAACACTGTACAGTGCAAAAAGCCCGGAAAAATCTAAATAATTTATGGAATGACACTCTGCTTTAATGAATACGGAACACATTTTAGAGGACATCGTACAGTGTGTGTACGTTTAGACTTTGTCAGCTGGAAGCCAAAATCATAGTGAAAGAACTATTAGAAGTCATGAACTTGCAAACGATTCGAAATAGTTGATATTTTATTTTTTAATGGGCCCGTCCGCGGTGGTATGGATGGAATCATTAAAACAATGAAAACACTGCTAGCTTTACGCTTTTAGTTAGGGATCGTTTTGGGGTGGAATTCTCTCGGGTTGGTAAAATACAAAATAAATATTATAAAATACAACATATATATTATATAAAATATTAAATATATTAATTAAATTAAATAAATATTGAATAAAAATATTAATTAAGCTATTTATTTTGTAGTTTTAAGAGAAGAAAACTATTACAAATGCAATTCCTAGGGGGTTCCGCGTTGTTATTACAATTCGAAGATAATTTGGATACCACAGGTAAAAAGAAAGAAAAAGTGCATGCATGTAAAAGCAAGTAAAAACGTTGCAGTCGGGCAATGCCGACTGTGTTATACTCGTTTACTCTCTTAACTATTTTTGTATTGTATTTAAAGGAGGTGAGAGGAAAATGAAGAATTCCGGCAATTGAACCGCAGACCCTCGGCTTCAGCTGCACAACTCTTATCAACACTCCCATATAAATTCTCTTATGATAAAAAATAACATCACCTTAAAAAAAAATAAAACTTCAAGAAAAATCTAAAAAAAATCTGCTTTTGTCATAAACATTATAAATAATTATAATAAATAGTGATAATTAAACAAATAAGATTGCTCTAGTCGGGACCTCCCGACTAGGAGATACCCTGAACCCAGCATTTAACACATACACACAATCTTTCGGTAATTAAAAAATTAAAAAAAAATAAATTCGCAATTACCAACAAAAAATTAAATATAGCAATACCGGGATTTGAACCTGCTTAAAAAACCGAGTCAAAAAAGCTATAAATATCAATAAGAAAACGAAAATAGTTATCGATCTTTTGAAATAAACTTGATCTGCGTATGGTATATACGAACCGAATGAGTCCAAGATCAGCTTTCTAGCTTTTGTAGTCTCTGAAATCGA
>SCDY01001841.1:0-21812 GCA_004143825.1 Drosophila micromelanica | reverse complement strand
TAATACTAATACTAATACTAATACTAATACTAATACTAATACTAATACTAATACTAATACTAATACTAATACTAATACTAATACTAATACTAATTCTAATACTAATACTAATACTAATACTAATACTAATACTAATACTAATAATAATAATAATAATAATAATAATAATAATAATAATAATAATAATAATAAGGTATCTTGCTTGCAGATCAGAAAACAATGGCACATCTTCCAGGGTACAACAATTGCGACTCACTTTGAAACGAATCCGTGCTTCCTCTGCTTCTCAAGTTTCTCGTTTCGCATCGGGTGGGTGAGAGAGCAGCACAAATGAAAAATCATGCAGCAGACATTATCCTTTTCATCATCATCGACGCCATCGCCAACACTCATCTCGACAATAGCCCAGCCCATAAGGTCGCCCACGGACACATCCACAGTTGCGGACACTGCAGCGCCAGCCATAATATCTCTCGACTATAGCTACGATCCGAATCGCATTATGTCCCCGTCTGCGCACAGCAATGGCAACTATAAACGCAGCTCCGAGGGTGCTCTCTCAGAGACCCTCTACTTGGAGAAGACGTCAGCGAGCAATCAGCCGTACAGCAGCCTGTTTGGTGATCCTGTGCCCCCACCGCAGCCAGAGGATTACTTTGGCACCGCTGCCTTTGAGACGATACGTGCTGGCAGCATGGACGTGCCCAGCTCCGAGGAGGATACCCTTGTCGCTGCCGTTGCCCTCAACACCCTCATGGGTCACGATAATCGACGCAGGCTCTTCTCCAACGTTCCCTACAGCAATCTCGGCCACAGTAGACTTCTGAATCAGAGCATTCCGCGCCTGCAACCGCCCAACATACAGATACTGCCCAATTCGAGTGGGGGCTCCAGCTCCGAGCAGCTGGACTCGCCAAATTTTATGCTGCTCGCACCGCAGGACATCGTCAATAAGCCGGACGTATATGAATGTGAGTACGAGCAGGCGGCACATGTCTCGGATCACATATTCGACGAGCAGGAACAGCAGCCTGGGCACAGGTAAGTCGGGAGTCGGAAGTGACCTAATCAGCAGTAACCAATCCCACATTTCCTCATTTCCAGGCCCATCTCGGGCTCGTATGCGAGCAGTGGCTTGGACTGGTACCGTCCAACGGCTGAGCATTTCGCATTTCGCATTCCAAAGCTGCGGCCGAGCTCCAAAATGGTGATGTCCATGAAGCACGAGGAGATGCCGCTCTCCCCGCTGGCCACAATGCTGCAGGACTCGAACGGCTCGAGCAGCGGCGGCGAGGATCACTTGGCAAACACGGAAGTGCAGCAGATGCTTCCGGAGCGTTCGCCGGTGACCAGCGTGCACAGCGCCAAATCGACGCCCAAGCTGGACAGGAATCTGATCCTCTCGCCAAAGCAGTATCTGCAGCAACAGCAAAGGGAGCGACAGCTGCTGGAGAGCGTGCGTTCGTATGGCCCGGAGACACCTCGATCGCCCAGTCTGCGGCACAGTCAGCTGCCGGAGTCGAGCGTGGATCTGAACATGACCTCACCAGAGGCATCCCAGACGCTGCCGCAGACTATGTCGCCAGTGGTGATGAAGGATTCCATTGCGACGGGCGGTGATTATCGGTAGGGTTCTAGTTAAACAGCTCCCGCTACTGGTTTCTAATGAGTTCTTTACCCGCCACAGGGTGGGCGACACTCGCCTGCACAAGAAGTCCTCGTTCACCATCATCTCGGTGCGCTCGCCCAAATCCTCGCTCAGCCACAGTCCCAGTGCAACGCCCGTGGCGCAGCGGCGGACGCGGGTGCCCGCTGCCCGGCATCCCTCCATTCAGTCAACCACTACCTCGTCCACACCAGCTCTGCCCCAGGTGAGGCCTAGGCGCAAATCGATGACCGGATCGCGTTTGCCGCAGCTGCCGCCAACCGGCGTCCACACGCTCAGCGGACAGCTGCCGGGCAACGACGACTCGCCACGCCCCTCGGTGCAGTTCAACATGAGTGGGCGGTACAGTCCCAGCAAGTTGGCCGTACCCACGAAGGGCATACTCCAGCAGCGGGACTCGCTGACCTCGTCCGTGGACACGTACACGCCTCGCGCCCACCGACGTGGTTCCATCAATACGGCCTCATCGCCGTTCGGCCAGAGAATCAAGAGCTTGGAGACGCTGCCGCTGATCACGGATCCGTACCGCAGCGCCATACCGCGACTGCACCGCTCGAGCATGGAACTGGATAAGGAAACTGCGATTATACCACCGGGCACACTGCCGCGTCCCCTGAAGCCAAACCCCAATCCGACGCGCAAGCAGCGCGGCCTCCTTGGAGTGATCAACAAGAACGAAGACGCTACCCGCATCGCGTCCCGCTCGAACTGGTTGAGTCTGGATGACCTGACGATGGGAACGCATGTGGCGAAGTCCGCCTTCGATCCGATGCGCATTCAGGCGCGTCGTCGGTCAAGTTCCACCTCGCCGGAGCGCCGCAGCTCCACGCAAACCGCGTCGGATCGACGCAGCTCCAATCTGAGCAGCATTACCACCTCCGATTTTAGTTTCCGCCGACCCTCGCTCTCAACACTGCCAGCAACGACGCAACGCCGCAAATCCATCTATGAATCGGCCCCCAAGCTGAAGAGTCCCAGACGCCAGCCGTTCTCCGGCAAGGATTCGAAGCGCGCCAAGATTGCCAAACCGAGCACGCTGTCGCCCATCATTGGTACACCGAACAAGGATAGCGGCAAGGACAGTCCATTGCATGGGGATGCCTATGAGGCTGCCCACCGGGACACGCCCTCCGAGTTGTCCATGCGTCGCGATTCCATTTCACGCATTCCAGTGCGCAGTCGCCAGGATTCGTATCCCAACAGTCGCTCCAATTCGCCCCTTAAAGACTTTGCCAACTTGTCCAGCCTCTCCGGCCGCAACTCCCAGGCGAGCAACAGCCGTTCACCATCGCAGGCCACAATCCGCAGCAGCATTGACCACCACGGAGCGGGTCTAGCTGAGAACAGATTGACCCCAACCCGCTTTGGTGGCAGTCGTCCAGTTTCGAGAGGACCACCTTCAAGGCCTAGCTCACGCATGGCGCAAGCTCAGGACAGCTCTCGAGCCAACTCCCGGGCGAATTCCCGGACGAACTCCCGGGCGGACTCTCGGGCGAACTCCCGAGCGGACTCCCGAGCAGACTCTCGGGCCAACTCCCGTCTGAGCGTGCGTTCCTCCTTGCGTTCAACAAGCATTTCACCCGGCACCGCATCCCGGATTAGTCGTCGGGCCGACACCACGCCCAACCGTAGAAAATCCATATCAATGAGTCCCAAGCCCAGCCAAACCGCCAGAGGATTGCAGGCGCGCAGAATGTCGCTGAGTCCAGCTGCCAAGCAGGTGAAGTCTACGCCCAGGCGAGTGGGTAAGGAGACGCCGCCAAGTGGTCAACGTCGCAGTTCCCGCTCCCGCATACCGACAAGTACGAATGGTAGTCGAAGTGTGTCCAAGAGCAGTTCTCCGGCCAAGCAACAGGCGGGCAGCGCCAATTTGTCGGAAAAATCAAAAACGCCCAAGGGCAGGAAGCCAGCGCAAGAAGTGTCCAGTACACGCCCCCGGATTAAGTCAATTAAAGCTGAAAGTGCCAAAAAGAAGAAGAACCCGTCAGTGAGCAGCAAACCCGAGTTGGGTGTCAAGCGAAACGGGAGCAAAATCCTGGCGAAAGCCACGCCGAAAAATCAAGCAACTAAGCCAAAAACTCCAGCGAAGCCGCCGAAACAGGGTCAGGGTCAGGGACAGGAGGCGGGCAAATCAGAGAAACCTGCAGCGAAAGCGAACGGAGCCAGCGCAATACCCAAACCCCTGGTCCGCATGGGATCCCAGCAGAATAACAAGAAGTCCAACGAAAGCCCGTCAGCGAAACCACAGCACACGGAATCACCCGAGAAAGTGGAGACAGCTCCCAAGGAGAGCACGGCGGACAGCATGACGCCGCTGGCGATGCACGTGGGAAACGCGGTGAACGCGGCCGCCGAAGCTCTGCCCGCCGTACGCAACGAGGTGCAAGCGACCCCGGCCAAAGGCGGCGCTGTCAAGCGACAGGGCTCCAACATGTCCAACCTGATGCGGATGAGCTCCAGGCTCAGTTTGATCAGCAATAAGAAGCGCATAGATTCCGCACAGAATCGCAAAGTGGCAACGGTGCCGGAGCAGAGCCAGGAAGCCGAGGGTAGGTTCAACTTTTCAATACAAGCCCGCCATAGATTAATCCCCTTTATCGCTTGAAGCAGCCAATGGTCAAGGCGCTGCAGTCTCCGGCTTGGACACAACAACTTCAGCCTTGGAGGGCACACAGAAATCCAATGGGGAGGCCACCACCTCTGAGGCGCATAAAACCGTTAACGAGCATCTAACTGACGCCAAGAGCCACGAAAACGATTCGGGTCTGGCCCCGGAATCAGGCGTCTCGCCCACGCCCACGCCCAGCGGAGTCACAATGCTGGCCAAGCCACCTGACGCCGCCTCCCGGCTGGACACAGCTGACGGCGGCAATGCGCAGCACAGCTCGCCCTCGGAGCTGCAGAAGTCGCCACTGCCGCCAACGCAGCCCATTGAGGCATCCATATCGGTGCTGAATGCAGCCGATGCGGATGCGGTCAGCGGACACGCCGTAACGGCCATGCCGGAGGCGGACTGTGAACGGGAACGAGCTGTGAACTTTGAGCACGGAACCGCAACGGCCGGACTGGGGGATGACTTTCAAGTGGACGACAAGAGACTTTCACCCGATGGACAGGGCGGCTCGACAGCGGGCAGCGGGGGCATTCCCAAGTAAGTGTAATTAATAATCATAACTTAAATCAATTAAATTAAAATTAAAATTAATCCGTATAGTAAATATGTCAACAAACAAGTTTGCCAAGCCAACATTTTATTACCCTTAGCAAGGGTATAATTATAATATCCCATACTTATTCATAATAACAATTAAAATCGTATAAATAACGTAAATAGGCCCACTGTGCGGCATTTATTTCCTGCTGTAAAAACAAACGCCAATTTGCCACATTTGAGTTTTTTTCTGTTCGACTTCTACTAACTTTTTGCCACTTTCTTAAAGTCTCCAAGTAAAAACAATTGCCAGCCGTATACGGCTTGGCCAGTAAATTTACATACCCGGAAACGCCACGAGCAACAACAAGAACTAACCGTACGGCTAAAACTTTAGACCGCCAAACCACGTATATAAATGAATGTGTATATGTGTGCACATATATATGTAGGTGACTGTGCGGTGGCAAGCCACTCATAAATGCGTCAATAAATTTACGTGCTAGTTGACGGGGGGACCTGGGGACTGTGGGGCTGTGGGGCGAGCATACGAAACGCCTTTAAGGATATCCGTTCGCTGGCTTGTCGTGAGCGTCCTTCACCGTGTGTATGTACAGGCCGGAGAGGACGTGTGGGTTTGTGGGATTGCAGGTATGACCAGGTAAACCAGAGCCAGTCGACCCAGTCGGGTCACATATATAGTATATATAACAAGCTTACTTAGTTTTCGTGGCATGTCCAAAGTTTCGTGCCGCAATAACAAATCAGTTTCAGCCGGACAATCGCGCCAAGCGCAGCACAAAACTAACTCCCAAGATTGAAGTAAATCCAATTGTTGACAATACCTGGATTAAACGTGTGAATCCGCCTAAAGATAACGATCAAGTAACAAAAACATGTTGGCCAAAAAGAAAAAGAACTCGGTCATCTTCAACATAGATCTGCCGCAGAACTCTTTAATTGATGCGGACAAATATCTATTTAGGTAAACCGAAATCTACTCAAAATAAGACACATCCATTTATTCAAAAAAAGATATATAAGAGAATAAATATGTACTTTGATTTTAAACTTTGATTTTATTTACTCCTTAAACAACTTTCTTTATTTCTATTTTTTGGTTTAACCCCTCAAACTTATTAAGTTTCCCCGATTAAAAATATCCCTCGAGGTTAGCCAAGGAGTTTGTTATTTTTTCCTTCCATACCACGATAATTAAGTAGTTAATGCGACAAACTTGAGAAAGTAAATCACAAAAAAAAGAAAACTTGAATTTTCCCCTTTTTTCACTAGCGTCAAGTTCTCGACCTCCAAAATGAGTTTGGTCGTTGGCTCGTGCGGTTGTTGAAATCATATTTATTACCGTGTGGGCTTTCCTTTTGGCACGTGGTCGACTGGAAAATTGTGTAAGTGTCGGCCAATTTGTTGTGTTCAGTTAACGTTTCTTCACCTGGCCAATTCAGAAGCTAACCTTGAACTTAGAACCTGGGGATTATTAACCCAGCTACCGCGTGTGTGCATAACAATCCTCAAGAGCTCCATGAATGAAATTTTTGGAATCAAAAACCAAGTTGGGTACAACTTTTGACCTATTAGCTGCTGCAAATCGTGTGCATTCATATGCTAATGCTAATGCATGTGCTCTCGTGCAGATCATCCTTATCGTATCCAATGCAGAAACTCATTAAAAATGCTAATGGAAATAATAGCAATGCAATGCAGGACACGAAATCGATTTGCATAATGAAAATATCCAATGCCCCATGCAAATTATATCCATGATGTTACAAGAAAGGACAAGGTCTATGGTTATTACCCACGTTGATTATTCAGCAAGAAATGGTTTCCGATAGATAAAACACGGGTCAAACAATTCAAATTTAGCTTTAGTTCGGATATCTTGAAGAGAATATCAATTTTTCTTTACAGTCCTCTAATTATACTTCTGTAAAAGATCTTTAAACCTATCTAAATGTCAGATCTTTATTGCCTTGCCCATTCTAACCATTTGATCTGCTTGCAAGAAATAGTAGTCAGGAGTTCCTCAAGGATGATGTGAGCAACGGAGGCTGCTGTCGCTGCTGCACCACGCTCTGCATGCGCTTCCGTCGCTCCCGCTGCATGCGCTGCTGCGGCCTGCGGAAGGAGCGTCTGCACGACACCGTCGAGGAGCAGCCCGTGCTCTCGAGTGCCAGAAGCAGTGCCTCCACCCAGCTGGAGATTGTTGACGAGAAGAAGAAATCGCGTTGTTGGCCAACGTCAAGTTGCTGCAAGAGCTGCCGCAAAAAGCCAAAGCCCATGGAAGATTCAGCGGCGAAAGAGACGAAAATGAGCGCGGAGCCAGTGCAGCAAACCCATCCCATGCGGACCAAGCAGCAGCAGGGCAAGTGTGGCCTGTGCTTGGGAAAGATTTTCTGCTGTCGCTCGGTCAACAAGGTCGATCCCGTAACGGGCGATGAGACGGAGCTGAACAAATGCTGCTTTTGCATACCCTGTCGGCGCAGGCGAGCGGCCGTTGCAGCCGCCGCAGAGCCCAAAGTGGCCTGGCGGGATCAGGATCCAGAGCTGGGCATAACGGCCACAGATGCCGCTGTGCTCGAGGGCTCCTCGGTAGCGCCGTCGGCAGCAACAGCAGCCGCCGAGGACATGACCAAAATGTAAGCCGAATACACTATTTACAGGGTATAATAGAGTATTTCAACTGTTGCTTTTCTTTTGGCAGGGGCTGCTGCAAGCGATTCTGGCTGATGCTGTTCTGCTGCCGCAAGAAACCACGACGTGCCTCGGACGCACGCCGACAAAGTATTAAAGCACCACCAACCAGTGAGGTAGGTCCCCCAATCTCTAGTCCATATACGAAACTCTTGCGGGTTGATTGACTGACTGACTGATTGATGATCAATGCACAGTGCAAGCTATTCGAGCTGAAAGCTGAATTTTTCATTGCTTGCCTGCCTTTGCTAAATGTGAAATTGAGAATGTTATAAAAATAAATTGTGTAGAGATTGGGGTAAAAAATTGTTTAATTAAGTTTATTTTTTTGGCCTTCCTAAGATTTGATCCTTCGGTTTTACCAAACCCGAAATACCGAATATTCCGCAGAAATGAAAAGAACTATATATGCATATATATACCACAATGTTGTTTTTTTGATTAGGAAACACGTCGCAAGCTGCACAATGATCTGGTGGAGTACACGTCCAAGATGAAGGGAGCCATTCCTGTGCTGCCGCTTTACCTCGCCTGGTTTTGCGCCTTTTGCAACGTCGTCTTTCCGGGCTTAGGTGGGTCCACCTCAAGCCTGGCATAATTCTTCACTTTGCTTATTTAAAACTCCATTTATGCAGGCACCTTGCTCTCCGGCCTGTTCTGCTTGTGCGTCGGAATTCCGCGCTTCTCGCAATTCGACAGTGCGCGGGCTCGGATCGGATCGTTCATCATCAATATCATCGTGGCTGTGGCACAGTTCTTCTGTGTGCTCTTCTGCTTTGTGGGCTGGGGCTGGTCCATTTGGTGGGGCACCATAATGCTAAGATGTGCAAGTAAGTTCTCGATAACTGACATATATACAAATAGATCCCATTGACGTTGTCTCATTCGCAGAGAAACTGAGCAAAATCAAAAAAGTGGAACGTCTCGAACTGGAGGAGGAGCAGCGCCAAGCGGATTTGGCCGCTGCGGGCGGGGTACGTGTCGAAAATGAGACGGCAAAGACTTAATGGCCTTACAAAAAAATTTAAAAACACAAATTACGAAAATGAAGCTTCCACAAACCGCACACACTTCCAACATAACTTCCTAGAGAATGGGAATGGGAATAACTAAAATCGTCAAACTTCCAGTGAAAAATGGCGTCAAGTACGGGGGGTGATCAACAAAATTCACTTCCACATGTACATATATACATATATGTATACATAGGTATTTATAAAAACTTTTGCAAATAAGTGAACTTATTAGTTAATGAGGAAACCCCAACAACAGATTGGGAGTAATATAAAATAAATTTTATTTATGAAAAAATAATTTTCTGAACTATTTTTATTTTAAATAAAATGATTAATTATTTATGGGAACATAAATTAAAAGTTAATACGTAAGTATTGAGCTCATAATTTACAATATTGAATACATAATTACAAGTAACGGCAGTTCTTCTAATACATTGCCCACTGTTAATAACAGCTGTGTAAATGATAGCAGCGCCAGGGCTACCTAACTTTACACACAAAAATCGATAACTAGTTCGTTTGTTCACTTGAGTCAGTCATTCGATTAAACTAGTTCCCTTCCACTCTAGAGAGAAAAGAACTCGCCACGCGAATATTATTTCGTTTAGTTTTTCGCCCATAAATTATAAATCTACGACTTAAAATCGCAAATAATTCAATATGGCACACTTGGTGAAAATGGAAAACGGCCAAAGCCAGACCATACAGGAAATGCTGGGCTGCATTGAGCGGTGAGTTTTTTCCAACAACAAAGACGCACAAATACACAAACAAACATAACCTATATTCAATTTGGGCAGCTACAATCCGGATCATTTAAAAATACTGGAATCATACGTCCAGGATCAGGCCAAGAACAATACCTACGACCTGGAGGCGAATCTGGCCGTTCTCAAGCTGTATCAGTTCAATCCGCACATGCTCAACTTTGACATCACCTACACGATTCTGCTGAAGTGCCTCACGAACTTGCCCCACACGGATTTCGTGATGGCCAAGTGCCTGTTGCTGCCGCAGCAGATGAAGGATGAGAATGTGCAGACCATCATCGATTTGGCCGACATTCTGGAGCGCGCCGATTTTACCTTGTTCTGGCAACGCGCCGAGGTGAATCGCGTTATGTTCCGGCATATAACCGGCTTCCATGATTCCATCCGGAAATTTGTGTCGCATGTTGTGGGTACCACCTTCCAGACCATCAAGAAGGATCTGCTGAAGGAGTTGCTGGGCGGCATCGAGGACTCAACACTGGAGAACTGGATCAAGCGCAACGGATGGAAGCATCAGGGACACGATCTGGTCGTTGTTGCCACGCAGGACGATAAAATCAAGACCAAAAACATTACGGAAAAGATCGAGTTCGAGAATGTGGGTGCGCTGATGGCGCAATGTATCTAAGCTAAATAGGGTTTACATTTCATACGATTAGGAGTTGTCAAATGCCAATAAATCCGAGGCGCAGATTAAATATAGATACTATATACAACTAGATACAGTTTTATTTGGCGCAACCGATTCAGCTGTTCCCACACACACACGCACACACAGACACATACACTACTTATCCTAGGGCAGATTACAATTAGTCAACTTTAAGAGTTAATAAGACTATATGCTACGCTTGGTTTTGAGAAGCCAGGAAGTTCCTATGACTGCTTCTTGAACTTTTTCAATATGGGAAATATCTTGTCGAAGGCATCGTAGATCTCCTGTCGCACCTTGGCGCCGGTCAGCACCACCTTGCCGGAGACAAAGATGAGCAGCACAATACGCGGACGCACCATACGATAGATGAGACCGGGGAACAGCTCCGGTTCGTAGCTGCTGAAGTTGCAATGAGTCAGCACCAGGCCCTCCAGTCGTATGGGAAACTTGACATCGCACGAGCCGACCATATTTTGTATCTTAAAGTCCAGAAACTTTGCCTGTTCAAGCAAATCAACCGTATTAGTATTTCCTATTGGGAGTACCCATTCCATAATCATAACACTTACCGGAAATCCCAGTTTCTGTATGATACGCGCGTACTTTCGCGCCGCCAGACGCGAATCATCCTCGCTCTTGGCGCCGGTGCACACCATTTTGCCAGAGCTGAAGATCAATGCGGTGGTGCGGGGCTCACGAATTCGCATAATCACGGCCGCAAAACGCTTTGGATTGTATTCGGCGTTGCGCGCATGCAGCGCAATCTTCTTCAAATCCAGTTTACAGCACAAATTTACGGTGGACACAATGTTTTGCAGTTGCGGCACAATGCCGGGATCAGCTGAGCCCGGTGTGGCGGGCGTCATGGGCGTAGAGGGACCCATCGTCTGGTGTATATTGCTTAAAGAGGAATCTCCTCCTGCACCGACGCTGCCGAGTCCGGGAGCGCTACGCTCCGTCATTGGCATCATGTGCGACATCATGCTCTGCGGCGTCTGTGGCTGCATCAGAGATTGCGGAGTAGTGCCGCCCGTGTTGCTCCCTTGGGTCTGCTGCTGGTACGAGGCAGACGGCTGATAGCTCTGCATCTGTTTGTGGGCCAAGGGTAGCGAGGGCTCGTGGCCAAACAGGCCACTGCCCACGCCGCCGCCATCCACACCGCTTGTTGCACTGTTCGCATCCGGCTGCTGTTGCTGTTGTATTGCCGAGGACGCTGTGGCCGTCGGCTCTGGTGCGGCCGGGTGATAAACTTGATGTGGTAAGGCTTCGATTTGTTGATCGGCGTCGAGGCTGTGGTGCAGCGGCGTTGGTGCATGCCCAATGCTGGGTATGGAGAAGTTCGGGCTCAACATGTCATCCATTGCGGCGTTTTTGTTGTTTCTCTCTGCGAGCGGTCAATTGATATTTATGTAAAGATAAAGCAATTTTACTAAATAATTATCGCTCGACTCGTAAATGGAAAGCCGCGTCGTCGCGTTCGCCAGGGTTACGTTAACACAAACTGTACGAGTGTGTGCGTATCAAATAACATAGGTTCCATGTCACCAAGTGAACGAAAGATTCTCGTTCATTTAAACATTTATAACTCGCACACTCACGGGCTTAGGGCTGACAAAAACTATCGAAAGAATGGTAAAATCTCAATTAATAAATTTAAAACTGCATAAATTGAATTAATCTGAATGATTTAATTCTCAAAAAATTTGCACTATATATATATAGACGCTATTACCGATGCCAATTTGACGTTCATCGTTAAACGACCGATGTCCGTCAATAGGTCACTTCATACACATCTTGGAATCTGTAATACATTAGTTCCATCCCTAATGGTCGCGCAAATCAGCTGTGCAACAACAACTAAAATACATTAAAATTTAGTCATAGTTGTTATTGTTAAACATATATTTAATCAAATGTCACAATTAAAACATTTAGTGTAACCACAAGTGTAAAGTAGTTTCCTAAATTCAATAACACACATTGTCAACAATGTCGTGCTACTATCGCCAACACGAAAACACAAAAGTGACTATCCCAAAATATTCCGTCGAAAGCTCAGCAGGAATCACGTATTATGACATCAAGGTACTAATACTGGTACCTATGATAACAAGTTTTACACATCTAATACAAATAAAACTATGCTTGAATAGGTTCGCGTCGCAAATGTGGAATGGTTTGTTGAGCGACGCTATCGCGATTTCGCTCAGCTCCACGAGAAGCTCGTTGAGGAGACTTCAATCAGCAAAAAACTATTGCCGCCAAAGAAGGTACGCCCATCGAAAAACAAAGAAATCCCAACTAAAGCGTTAATCTGTTTAAACGTTGCAGCTAGTGGGCAACAAGCAGCCAGCATTTTTAGAGCAACGGCGCGAACAATTGGAAGCGTATTTGCAGGAGTTGCTCGTCTATTTTCGGAATGAGCTGCCACGTTCGCTGGCCGAATTTTTGGATTTCAACAAGTATGACATTGTCTATCTGCTGCAGGACCTGGCCAAGCTGTTCTACGAAAGTGGCGATGCCCTCTTGAGTGCCAAAAAGGAGTACAGCTTATCGGCACTAGAGGTAAACTACTGTGAAAGTATTTCATTATTATCAAAGCATTCTATGTATGTTTAGTGTTGAAAATTCAATTGAGTTATTTAGCTTTTATTTGTGTATTTAATTAGAATTATTTTTTACTTTGCAAACCATGTTAAAATTATCAGTACCCGCCCTGACCATGGTCAGTGGCCAAATGTCCAATTGTCGCGGCATCAAGTACTCACTCGGTGTCATGCACATGCCCCCAACCAGTTTCTCTGCTGAGCTGCAGCATACGCTCCATTCGGAGCGCAATTTTGAGGGCATCAGTAGACACTCAAAGTTTCTCAAACGGCATAGCAGGTGGCATTGCCGGCACGATTCGAGCCAGCGCCTCTTCTTCAATTACTTGCTGTTAGACCCACGCATTACCAACGGACTGAATAAACGGGCCAGGTGCATGCACCAGCTCGACGTTTGGTTGACCTTCTTGCGCGCCATTTTCTATGTGGGCAAGGGAAAGTCCGAACGTCCTTTCGTGCACTTGCGGCAGGCCCGCAAGGTGCTGCACTCGTGCAATCCGTTTGTGCTGGCCAAGGATCCAAAGCTGGCACTAATTGTGCACCTTTGGCAGCAACAGCGCGGTGTCTTGTTGCTGAGTGGCTTCAATGGCATCTCCTCGAATGATGCGCACACCCGCGAGGCGGCAATGATCGATGCATTGGGCATGAACCATTTGACCAATAGACGAGTAGGAGTTTACTTCGGCGTGGCACGCAGAAAGTTTACAACAGAGCAGCGAAAGCTATTGGGAGTCGTATTGCTCTACAGATTGCTGGCGATCTACTTGAAGAACGAGGAGCGCGAGCTACAACCCAAGCACATACCCAAATATCTTAGAAGTGAACTTAAATAGATAATGAATGAGCCAATACTAAAGTTTACAAAATAAACTTGTTTTCAAGGTATATGCCATCAGTGAGCGCCTTGCTCTGCCCTGTCCGCCCAGCAGTGAGCCAAGCGGCAAATTTGACTTCTCGCACGTTCTGGACTTTAGCACACAGCTCGCCGGGCTTGTGGTGACACCTGTCAAGGATAATGCCAGCTTTGTTCAGGACTACAATACGGTGGATGTGCCTATTGGACGCAGCAATATCATTCCGAATCGATTGAGCTTCAATTTGAACGCATTCCGTAATCTCAAATCTCTCAAATTCTCAGCTCTCTCCACAGAGATTATTGTAGACATTGAGCTGCTAAGGCCGACTCTGGAAACAATTTGTGTGCATAACACCACAATTACGCACATCAATCAGGTCCTGCTCTGCGATAATCTGCACAAGGCGTGCGACGTAGTCAGCCTGCTGCCAGAGGCGCCGGTCAGCAATGGCGACGACACGCTTCTTATAACGAATGCGTGGAATGAGCTGAGCGAACTGGATTTGACGGGCAACCTGCTGACCCAAATCGATGGCAGCGTGCGA
Source organism: Drosophila micromelanica (assembly GCA_004143825.1). Lineage (NCBI taxonomy): Eukaryota > Metazoa > Arthropoda > Insecta > Diptera > Drosophilidae > Drosophila > Drosophila micromelanica. The sequence goes on along the minus strand of SCDY01001841.1, from coordinate 7,829 downwards.
ACTGCGCCTAAATTGCGTCGTCTGATCCTCGAACAGAATCGCATACGCACTGTTCAGAATCTGGCTGAGCTGCCACATCTGCAGCTGCTTTCGTTGTCGGGCAATTTGATAGCTGAGTGTGTGGATTGGCATCTAACCATGGGTAATCTTGTCACCCTGAAGCTGGCACAGAACAAGATCAAGTCGCTGAGTGGTCTGCGCAAGCTGCTCTCCCTGGTAAACTTGGATTTAAGCTGCAATCTTATCGAGCAGCTGGAGGAGGTTGATTTTGTGGCCAATCTGCCGCTCCTGGAGACGTTGCGGCTCACTGGAAATCCCCTCGCAGGAAGTGTCGGTAAGTGTGTGTTCACAGCTTTAAGAGTTCTATGTTTTAATTTGTTTACAATTTTTAGACTATCGCCCGCGCGTTTTGGCGCGTTTCCATGAGCGTGCTGCTGAAATCTCGCTGGACAACGAGCTAGGCACACAACAGGAGCTGGACACAGCGCTGGTTCTGTCCGCGCTGCTCAAATCCAAACAACGAAAACAGCAGAAATGACCAAGAACTGTAACGGCAACCATTAGACATGTCCCAACCTACAGAAATCTCTCTCAACAAAAGTATTCAACAGAAATCAAGAGTTTATGCTCCGATGTTTTGGTCACAAGACGCGTCTATCAATAGCTTATCAGAAGTGCTCTGAATCGATATATATATTTATAGACATTTTCCAGGATTTATTGTAAAATTCAATATCTCAAAAGTTTTTAAGTTAGAAAATTGAAATATTGCAGAAATAATGCTTTTTAAAATTTTGATCGCATATTTCGGACAGAAAGTGTGTTTTGAAGTTTTTGTTTCCTTTGCCTAAAGAAATTGTTAAACCAACTGTTGGCATTAATGGACACAAGCTGTGGTTATTAATAGATTTTTATTATTTTATGTTTTTTTCGTGTATTGCATGTGGAAAATTACAATTGTATGTTTTAAATGTTTTACAAATTCCCATTAATATTTACTGTGCAATATTTCAAAGCTCATCTACAAAATTGTAGTGTATGTAATTTAATACAATTTATACTCAAAATATACATGCGTTTTGTAAATCGGGGAAGTTTCAGTAGTTCTGCCAAGGCAGCGTGTAATCACGTGCTTTCAGCTTGCTCATCGCTTTATATCATTGCGGATGATGATGATGGTGCTGCTGATGCTGCTGCTGTTGCTGCTGGGCGTGATAGTGTTGCTGTTCGGCAGCGGCAACTGCATCGAACATGGGCGTGTGCACCTCACCGAGAAACTGTGGCGTCGGCGGCGCATTCGGTTCAGCCAGCTCACCAATGAGCGGCATGTCAATGTCTGTGGAGAGTGCGCTCTGGCCGTAGCCAGTCATACCATATGGCTGCTGCTGCTGCTGTTGATGGTGGTGGTGGTGCTGTTGCTGCTGTTGTTGCTGATGTTGTACAACAGCCACCTGAGCAAAGTCGTTGGCTACTTGAATCCGCGGATCCAACATGACAGGAGCCGCCTCCATTTCGCCAAATTGTATGGGCGTTGACTGCTGCTCCTGCTGCGCGGCCAATATTGGTATCGGTTCTGGCGCTGGCTGTGGCGCAATATAATCCTGTTGTTGCTGCGCATCCGTTTGCATTTCAACTTGCGGGTCCTGTGGCGGCTCTTGATGATGTTGCAGCTGCTCCTGTTGATCTTCCTGCTGCTGCGGCTGCTGCTGGCTGTCGTCGGCCGACTGTGACAACTCGTTATTGTCATCCATGGGCTCATCCACCCCGTCGGCCATGTCTGTGCCCTCGCCAGACGTTTCGCCATCACGACGAACCAGCCCCAACATATCCAGCATATTCCGCTTGACGGCATTCTCGTTGGCCGCTTCCAAGCTGGGGTAGCAGGTGCTTAAGCCACAGTTAGCCAAATGCTGCGCCATTTTGTTGCCATTGCTGGTTGCAAAGCCACAGATGCAATGCATCTCCTGCGGCATATTTACTTCCATGGCATCCACAAAGTTTCCATTACAGTCCACGCCATGTCGAAACTGTGCGCGCTCGCAGCAAGTTTGGAAATTACACTTGACGCAGTGCAGCCAACCGCTATAAATTATTTAAGTGTCCGTTCAGTCGAATATCAGATATTAAATTACTTGTTGTTACTTACGTATAGTGCGTCTCCTCGCTGGCAATATCTGTGTTACACTCAGCGCAGGTTTTGCCCTCCAAGAAGGCAAAGAAAACGGGGCGTTTGTATGTCGAAAACGGCGGCGGTTCCCGATGATGGGTTCGTACCTTGGGCGGCGGAATCAGAAGCGAGTTGTTGAGTAGCAGACGAACAGGTTTATTCGTCTTGGTCATGCTGATATGATGCAGAACCGAGTGCTGCTTCAGGTCGCCCTTCTCCAAGAAGCTGAGCGAGCATTTCTGACAGCGCAATGATGGATCCCGCTTGTTCACGTGATCGTCCAGATGCATAAAATAGTGCTCAACACGCAGCTGATTCACCTTGCCCTTGTGTGTAAAATAAAAAATCTGCAGAAGGCAGCCAAATATTAATCGCGTGAATGAGATTAACTGTGAAAATTGAACTCACATCAAGACAGTAGGGACACTGCAAAAAGTTTTGATTCTTGTGATCGTCGTAGAAGTGCCGCACCAGATCGCGATGCGAGGACGAACGATAGCCGCAGGAGTGGCACCAGTACGGCAGCTCGAGAGTGCTGTGCACCTTCTGCAGATGAGCGGTAAGCAGATGCAGAGAATTATGGCGCTGCTGGCAAATCAAGCAATGATAGGACGGAGAGCCCTCTGTCTTCGTTTCTGTGGGGTGCATGATTTGGTTATGCTTGGCCAGCACCGATTCGGTTGCATGTTTCTCCAGGCAGAATAGACACTGGAATTGATGTTGTTTGCCCTCGGGCGAGATGTGTGACACCAGATGCGTTTGGAGCTTCTCATTGGAGTCGTATGTTTCGCCGTTCAGGCAGATGGGACACTCCACTGTTCTGGTTAGGTCCGCTGGATTGGATCGCGGCGAGCTGTAGGGGAAATGCTCATAGAACTCCTCAGTACCATCGCTAATGCCATAGTAAAGCTCCTCAAGACCCTTGAGTTCGTCTTCCTCCTTTTTGATGACCACGGGCACCTTCTCTTTCTCGTCCTTTGCCTCCTTGGGCTTTTTGGGCATCACCTTGGCCGCCATTATTGCGGGTGTGCTCGTTTTTGCAGGTGGTGTTTTTGCAATCAACTTGGAGCTTCCTGATGCCTTGACAGCGCTTTTAGGCCCCGTAATTGGTGGAGGCGTGCTGACGGTACCACGACGTTTCGAGCCCGCGGGCAAAATATCCTTATCCTTATCACGTTCCTTTTCTTTCTTCACTTTAGTGGCATAATCCTTAGTGGCATTCACATAGTCCGAATCATTGATGGCTACAAAACAAAAAGATTATGCCGATTTTGCTTTTAATCAACCAACTCGAGAGAAATTCTGTTTTGCATGCTGATCGGCTTAGGGTATTATACGGCGCCTCCTGTCTTAAGATTCACTTTCTGACCCGGCTACAGAGTTGCTTGTTAATATCGAATGTATGCCTTTTTACGTTATATCACTCCAAAATCATAATGAATGCAAATAAAAAGTACCACGTTTACATAGTTTTGTATACAGTTTCAGTTTTTAGTTTGTTTTTTATTTCGTTTGTTGATTTTTTTAGAACAAGTTAACACATTTTAAGAATGCCAAAAGTAAAATTATATGTAAATCAGATTTTAAATGCTGACTCATTTAAAAATATCACGAACAAAATAAAATGTACATATAAATGTTAAAAAAAAAAAGAAAAAGGAGCTTATGAACATTGGATGTCAATGAATTGTAAAATTAAAACAATTTAACTGAGCGACAATATGAAAAGCTCATATTAGTGAAGACGTTGTAAATTACATTTGTTCTGGAGTGACAAAACGTACAGGCATTACAATATAATTCGGGTTTGGCAATTCTGGCAGCTGATGCTGCCGTCCTATGACTAAATTAGACTATTAAGACTAATTACTGCCTACATACTAATACGATGATTTACTAACGTTTCTTGAGGCGTTTGGGCGTCGCGTTGGCCGGTGTCTCCTTGTAATTTGCAGGCAACACACTCCAGTCCTTGAACGGATTTGTTGCGACCTGCAAATCCGAGTAATATTAATAGAACCCAATTCGCATTTGTGTTTATTTAACTGATACCCACCTGATAGAGGCGCTGAGTTATGGTCTCATTGGTGGTCACACGTGTCTGCTCGGCGATGTGTATGATGATATTATTGAACGCTTGCAGTGCATACGTTCCAAATGATTCGCGCCACACCAGCTCATCGAGAAACTGCTGTATCATCTGGCGAGAAAGCAAAGACAGCGTATTCTGGAACATGCGCGGAACAATGCGACGCAAGTATTCCATGACCGCCGAATTGTTATGCTTTGCAGCGTTGTCGGTGGCTGCCGCCTGGACAATATTCTTGAAACCCATGCTAAAAAGTGTTATCTTGTCAACGGTCAGATCTATGCAAATGGTGCTGTCCTTGTGTACCCAGCGAGACAGCGGTTCTAAAATAGCCTGGAAAAATCAAAAATGTAAATATCAAACATGACCGAAAATATAATTCATTTGATCTTTACTCTTCATACCTGAAAACGCTTTTTATAATTGCGGTCGCCATCGGTAATCGGTTCTACGGCCCGCAGCCGTATGGATTTATCTGCATAATCGAAGACGCCAAGCACCTCCACCTTCACTTGACGCTGTGCACCATCCTGCGACGTGGTGCCCAGCGAAATGACACCCACCTGCAATCCCACAAAAAACAATGGTAAGAGATTAATGAACACGCTCAACGATAACTGAACTTACCTCCACAAATTTACCGGGTCCGCCCAGCTTTTTACACTTTTGATGCACAGCTAGGGTGCAAATAGCGCGTAGCCACGTGTAGATACCCTTGATGTACACACTGTCCACCTTAACCCACTGCACTACGTTCTGGATGCTGGTCTGGCAGGCCCAATGGTAAATGAGCTTTAGCAAAAATGTCGGCGGATGCTGGGCACCCTCAAATATGGAATTGTTGAACACCGACACAAAGCGATACGGGCAGCACTCGCTGATCCACACATAGCCGCCGGTGTACGGAAATTTGCTGATGTCTGAGTAAACACCTAGAAGAATCACAAAGAATTTATTTAAGATGGTATTTTGTTGATTCGTTTAATTCTATATATTGTCTGCAGCATAAATTAGTTTATTGACATTATTGGAAAGAGTCTCAATCAGAATATGCATTTAGTGTTTTGTTTTGATGCTTACCCAGCTTAAGTTCGTTGTTGCGATGATTGATGCAGTGCTGCTGGGCACGCAGCAAACCCTCCTGCAGCAGCCACTCGCAGAACTTGTTGGGAGTCAGCATAAGCACCAGCTTGACCTTGGAGTCCAGTTTGCTACGCGTGGCTGCCATATCTTTGATCTTGAGGAACGGCTTGGCCAGCACAACCAGCGACGGATATGTTTTGCCCTGCATTTTTGTATCCTTGCCATCCTTCGAGTCTTTACCATCCTTGCCGCCATCATCGTTGCTGCCCACAACCAGACCGCCCACAGAGTTAACCTCAGCCGGTCGAAAGTTTTTGGGCGGCGCTTCACCGGAGCCAAATGATTTGCCGCTAGACCCAGCGCCGGACTTGCCACTCTTGAGCTGCGGTGATGATTTGCCAGTGGGCGAAATTGCGGCAGCTGCTGCGGCTCCCTTCCTGCCCGGTTTCGGGTTGCCTGAGGCTGGGGCCGCTGCAGCGACAGCCTTTTTGCCCACCGAGAGGGCCAGACGTTTGGCCAGTGGCACATCATCTTCGCCCTCGTCCGATGACTCCAAGTACGCAATGTTTGAGCTAAGACGTGGTCGACCACGCCCCCGCCCCGTACCACTTCCACCACCACTAGTCGCAGCAGCGGGGGGCAGGGGCGGCGGGTCCGCTTTTGGCGGCTTCTTTGGCAACGTGGCCTCCTTCAGCTCCTGCAGAACTTTGCCTTTGAAGGAGTATGCCTGAAACACTTGACCATTAAACAGCTCCTTGCCCTCGTTGGCACTGACCGCCGTTTTGAGCGCGTTTTTTACGGCGTTGTGTTCGTTCGTGATTTTCTCGTAGTAGGCCAACTGTGCTGGCGATAGCTCCTCCACCCAGCACTCCATATCGAGTGATATATCACTTCTGGTTATCCGCGTCATCTTTCCCAACGCACTGGGCTACCTTTTGCGGCGTTCTTTAGTTAAAATTATGCTTCAAATTAAATGGACAATACACTTTTTTCGCCGAGGCTGTACCCTGAATGTACCTGCGTGTTTAGTATGACCAGACTTTCGAAAAAGAGAAAATCTTGTAAAAAATATACCAACACAATTACTACATAGTATTGCAAATAATAGAGTGACCATATTACATGGTCAATAGCATACAAATATTTAAAATATTATTCCGGTATATTCTGATTGTGCAGTTCCAGCTTATGTAAATATAAATACAACACAGCTGAATTAATACAATGTTTTCAACAAACAAAATTAATTACGTCAAATCAATTGTGTGCGTACTTCAAAATGCAATTAACATTAATTATTGTATTTGAAACACACAAACATACAGTACAAATATTATCCTATTTTTGTAACCGGAGCACCGTGCAAATCGGCAAAAGGGTATACTGAATGTAACAGACAGTAGGTACAAATAATGCCAGGGTACATGACTTGGATGTGAACTGGATGTAAATACTGTGAACGAGTATCGTGCTGGGTATCTCACTCGTCTACACCCGATTTATTAACTGTTCTCAAAGTTTGTTGTTGTGAATGATACGTTTATTAATTACGTACAGCTCTTATAAATATTCTCCTCTTGTTATCAATTAATTACTACAATAGATTTACCACTAAAAGACAAAAATAACAACAAATATTTTTAAACGGGCGACCAACAAATATTGATAACCGTCAGCAATAAAATGAAACAGGTGTGAAAATCGCGTTGAGTGTTTATAATTGCGAATTACGCATTTATGATGTCGTCAAGAACTGTATCATAAAGTATTTCTTTAATATTCAAGCCCCAAAGGAAGTCCAAATGATTCCACTTTGCCTCCGGCAGACGGTAGGCGCGTTTGAGGGATGCCGGATTCATGGTCAGACGGAGCTTATCCACATCTATAAGACTGGCGAAATAATCATTGTCGCTGTAGTACAAATAAACGGGTACGTCTATTCCCTCCACGTCGTATTCTGGCGGAGACCTTGTGCCGTAATCCTTCTTGTTCCTGGTGGTGCCATAATCGAACTGCCGGAAATAGCCGGAGTTGTATTCCTGTAGGTAGTGGAACACTTGGTTAATTGAGGCGCCAGCTGGTGTTGTGGCCGTAATATCGGGAATCATCGATGCATTCAAATGGGGTGAGTCCCAGCCTGCAAACAGAAAGAGCGTGTTGCTGCAGAGCACTTGCGAAACAGCCTGATCTCGGCACAAAAGTGAGCCCATCAGCTCCATCGCCTTTGTGTTGGGCAGGAGCTCTGCGCTGCCGAAGAGCTCGACGAAGGCGTTCGGCTGTCCAAGCAAAGGTCCCGCAATTTTAGCCAATGGACTCTCCATGTGCTCCATCCATGCGACTGGTGCCAGCAAATGGGCCGAGCGAATACGGCTCTTGAATCTCTTAATCATCGAGTTCAGCACAAAGAAGGAAGTCGTGCCCTGCGAGTGTCCGATATACTGCAATTGTTCCTCGCCCGTAAGGTACAAGACGTAGTCCATCATTGCGGGC